>CM070775.1:6271628-6534128 GCA_036346955.1 Dipus sagitta | reverse complement strand
TAAAGAGTGTTTCTCTCCCTCTCCCTCTGAGTACCTGACCCCACAATCATCGCTGACTTTGAAATAATAGACCCATCATAATTATGAGAATTAGTCTGGAGGCTTCGGCCTTGTTTGCTCAACTGAGGTTATTACAGCTGGTTTTAGAGGTGGAGAGGGCGTCGGGGATCATCTCAGCTGAGATGGCAAGTTCAGACAGATGCCTGCAGGCTGGACGCGAGCCGGCCAGGTACTGAGGACGAGGAAGGGGCCAGGAAGGAGGAAGGCTCCCCACCCCCGCTCAGCCCTGCAGCTCTGCAGCCCAGGGTCCTGGGGACGATGGACGCCGGCTTTGGGAGATGCTGTTTCTCAAGAGAAACCTGAAGGCCTGACCTTGTGTGAGTGAAGTGGTCCTCGGCTATTGACACTTACAACAAACCCTGCAGGACTGGACTTTTCTCAGATCAATAGCGTCGTAGCCCCACATGTTACAGGAATGGAAACAGAGGTACCCGGTCCAGACAGGGCTTGAGCTGGGTCATTTGGATGGGGCTACAGGGAGTCGCCTTCGTTTTCCTGGTTCATAGCCACCAAGCTGTGGATTCACAAATATCGGTCGAATGCTCCCATCCTTTGAACGTGAAAGGTTCCCCGCGTGGGTTTGAATACTTGGTCCCCAGCCGGCGGTGCTGTTTGGAGGAATTTGTTGACTAGCCGACTGGGTCACAAGGGATGGGCCCTGAAGGTGGTACCCACTTCCCGTTCTGACTGGAGCGCTCCGTTTCCCCATCTGCCAAGGTGTGAGCAAGACTCTAAGCTCCCACGCCGTGGAGCCATCCTCTCCACAATGTCCTTTATTCCCTAAAACCATGAGCCAAAATAAAACTTCTCCTCGCACAAGTTACTTCTCTCCTGTTTTGTCTCAGTGAGGAGAGAAATAGCTGATCGAAAGTGATGCCTACCTTTTTTCTCTGCTTCCTTCTCTAACCTCTGCCCGTGTATGTCCAGCAAAGGATGGCGGCCTCTGTATGGGCCGTGTAGCTTTGCAGCCGTGCAGTAGAAGCCAGCCAGAGTCGCTGCCCTGGGCACGTGGTGCTGCACCCCGGGCCCGCCGGCTCTGCCACTCCTCTTTGCAGTCAAGGGGCAGTGGTGGTATGGTGGCCCCGGGCAGCAGGCGGGGAAGCCGGATGGATTCAGTGCTCTTAGAGGGTATTAAAGAAATAGAACAGTAGTTAATGCACAACTCTTCCTTTGACTTAATTTATTATAATATATGTGGCTAAGATGTAGATCCCACTGCTGTTTTGGATCTCCGTTTTGATTCCCAAAATTGCAATCATGATAGGTGGATTATATCCGTGCCTTAACATACAGATGAGGAAATGTATTCTTGAGCAATTTCCCCCTAAGGAGAAGTCAGAGTATAAGGGGCAGGAGTTTTGAATAACCTTGCAACATTTACTTGTCTCTCCTGGTTATGGGATAGAAATTAGCATCACAGAACTGCATGCACTGTGTGTGTGGCATTGCTTTGAATATTGGTGTAGAAGGGCTTCCAAAGGGACCAGAGAAAGTGATTTTCCATATTAAAGAAAGAAAGAACCACCACTATCTAACTGAGCAAAAGAGTGTTGTCTGGTAATATTATTCTATAATGATTATGTTATTGTAATTATTATATATTTTATTAAGTGTCTACTGTGTGCCAGGTACCTTGTTAGAGACCGAGGATGCCACAGTAAATTACACAGACCAAAGAGACACTAGGGAGTAAATACTGGTAGTCTGAGTAGCATTGAGCCAGGGATGGAGAGTGGAGGTGGAAGGGTGGGAAAAGGTGTGAGAAGCCCACGGGCCGGGGCTGCAGGTCCCAGGCACAGCAGAGGTGCATCTCCCCATATCACGCAGATGGGAGAACCGAGCATCCAGCTCCACTCTGGCAGTACGTGTGGACACCCCCAAGAGCATATGCCAGTGCAGACTTTATCCTCAGGCTCAGACACTCAGCGGAAGCACTGAAGCTGAACCAATGGCCTGATGTGCCACCCTGGGGCCTGGACTGGACTTTCTCCACCAGCTACAGTCCTGGGCCAGCATGTGCCCAGATGATCACGTCCTGACATTCTGTTTGCCCACAGCAGGCCACCTGCCTCCCTCCATCGTCCCAGCTCTGGGCTGGGGCTCCCAAGAGCCTCCAGTCTGGCTGTAGAACAGGAGCCCAGTTCTCCAGGGAGGATGTCAGGTCTGGCTGGTTGCAGGTGTGACAGAAAAGTCCCTGCAATGGGAGGAGTTGTGAGCAGCCTGGGCATGTGGGGCCCCAGCCAATTCCTCTTCATCCTCCTCTTCTTCTCTTCCTCCCCTCCTGCTTCTCCCTTTCCTCCTGTTTTTTTTTTTGGGGGGGCACAGCTCTGGCTGTGGGAACCCCTCAATCTCTAAAAGAGACCCCAGATAAATGGCAGGTTGGGCCCTCCAATAGAAATGGCTCCACAGGATAATGGGGTCTGAGGGCAAACAGAGGACAGACATCGTACTCTGGTCCTGTGTCCCTTGTCCACTGAAGGAGAGCTGCTACAGGCACAGGCCACCTGAACTCGGGCTTGGAGGCCACATGTTAGGAAGGACAGGTTCATGGAGGCAACATAAGCCCTTGTAAAGGAAAAGCATCCTCTTGGGATTGCGTGGTTATGGAACGGCTGCCCAACACCCCCTCACTCACCCCTCACTCATCCCTCACTACCCCCTCACTCACCTCCTCACTCACCCCCTCACTCATCCATTGTCACTGTTTGTAGAGCATTCATACTGGGACATATGGTTTTGGAGAGGTGAGAAGGAGATGAGACCCTGTTCCATCTTTAAAGAGTGAACGGTGCTGTGAGAGAACCATGCTAAGCAGATCGCCATCCACACTCATATCCCCCAGCCAAAAGACCCAACATCCAAAATGCTCCAACGTCTGAAACTTTTTCAGCAGGGCACCAACATCACCTGTCGGCATGTGACAGGTGGCAGTCAAAACTCCAGCATGTTTAAAATTACTTTCAGCCTAGTGTCAGGAAAGTGTCTAAGAAACATGAATGAATTTTGTGTTTAGACTTGGTCCCCACCCCCAACACTGTTTATTATAGATATGCAAATATTCACAAATCTAGTTAAGCACTCAGGAGACTGAGGCCAGAGGATCATGAGTTCCAGACCAGCCTGGGCAAAGTAGAGAGTTCTAGGCCAGCCTGGGCTACATAGTTAAGATCTTGTCTTGAAAGAAAGAAAGCAAAGAAGGAAGGAAGGGAGAGAGGAAGGGAGGAAGAAAGGAAGAAGAGAAAGGAAAAGAAAAAGGCAACCTTAAAATGTTTGAAGTTTGAAATGCTATTGGTCCAAGAATATAGTTTGGGGAATACTCCCTGTCCACTAAATGCAAACTCTGGCAGGTGCTGCTCGGGTAAAGTTCTGGAATGTCAGCAGACCCAGCTTAATCTAGAAGACCCGAGGACATCTCTCTCTTTCAGCAAGTGGCTCTAGAAATGGTCCCTCATCAATGGGTGGAGTGAGTCAGGCAGGATGGAGGATGAGGGGTTCTTCCTTGAGGACTCTGATGTCTAACAGGTAGGAATTCCTACCTTTGGGGCTGGGTGGGCAAATACGGTGTTCTGGAATGCGCTTGACTGGACTGGCCTAGAGCAGAGGGTCTAAGGGGCGGGGAGGATGATCAGTGTGTTCACGGCCCCCTCCTGTCACCACTGAGAAACATCGCAGGAGGGATCCCAAGCTCCTCAAGTCCCAACAGTCCCAGCCACCGCCGCTGCCCGCACACGGCTCTGGAGGCATTCGTCCATTTATTTCTGCCTAGGTATATGTGTTTCCTGTATTGGAGTACATTTTCCTGGGGCAATGCGTGGGCTGGCCAAGGAGGCTCTGAGGTGTGGGCTCCACATGTGTAATAGTAACAGGCTCAGGGAAGACCTTGAGGAGCAGGGCCCTGCCATCCTTTAACATGGGCAGGTTTCTGGGTGGGGCCCAAGAGAGCGCAGGCTGAGCTGCCGCGCCTGTCTCGTCCCCTTCTTCCCTCATACAGCCCCCTCACTCAGATCTTCCTACTCCCACCTCCTCGTTCTAACCTCAGAGGGGTAACTGGAGCTGTAATCCTGTCTAGAGAATGTGGGGGACACACGAAGACGTGACAGGCTTCTCCCACCAGGGCTGTGTGGCATCTGGAAATGAGGGATGTGCAGGCAAGGGCTGATCACTGCCACGTTGGAGCACTAGTTAGAGCAGTGCTATGTGATTCCATGCGCAGGATCAAAGCCTGCTGATTTCTCTGGTTTTTATCTGCATTAGGTTTTGGACCTTGTAGGTGGTAAAAGGGAACTGTGACTTGGGAACACCGTTCCGTCTCATGATCTCCTTTGGCTCCTGCGAGGGCGCGTAAAAGCAGGTGCCTTGATTCTAATCTGACAGGCAGTGTGGGAGGCTGGGTAAAGTTAGGGAAGTATTTACAAACACATAGCCCCAGAGACACTTCCCGATTGGAGCCCAGAACTTGCTGTGGCCCAGTCAGGAGTCAGTGGCTTTGGCGGGCGCAGCAGCAAGATTAAAGGTCTTGCAAACACACCCCCAGTGTTTCAGGAAGCAAGCAGATTCCTTTGTGGAAGGTACCATCAGCCAGTCCCCCAATTTCACGGACAAGCGAACTAAAGCTCACCATGTGTTCAGATCACAGAGTGAGGACTGGGAGAGTCAGTCAAACTGACCACAGTGGGCACCAACACCTTCTAGAGCCATCGCCCCTCCCCTCACCCCCAAGCCTCCTCAGGTGGGCTGGAAAGCTGCTTGCCGCGTGGGGGCTGCCCTTGGGGAAAGCCAGGTCGTCTCTCTGCATCTCTGGAAACCGTGTTCCCTGCAGGTCTTCCATGTCTTCTCTGAAGACACGCTTGGTCTTGTTTCTTCAGTTTGACTTCATCCTGGTGAAACTTGCTGTGCGATTTCCAGAGCCTGAAACGTTCCCTTTGAGAAACGCACCCGTGTTTTCTCCTTTCTTCTGTGCTCGCAGGAGGGATGTGTGAAATGGACCTTCCCGTGTGAGCGCGCTTCCCAAAAACCTAGCCCTGGAGTGGGGGGTCAGCATGGACTCGGGCCTCTGTTCCTTCGCAGATCAACACCAACACCGAGGTGGTGCCTACTGCGCGCCAGGTGTGGAGGAGAGACTCCCCGCCCTTTGTCCTTGAAAGAGCTGGTGTCAGGGGACAACATGTCAGCTCTGCACCTGTCCAGGGAAGCTAGTCAAGCCATCGTTCGGGATGGGAACTCAAGCTGTCAGAGGCCAGAACTGGGAAGGAACATAGGGTGTGGATACATAATTGAGGTGTGGACACGCAGGCGGGAATCCAGGCTGTCCAACAAGGACTATCAGGAACCAGTCCACGCTCTGCCCATTGCGGCAAGGGGCAAACGAGTGAAAGCTTGCAGAAAATGTGGCCATATTGGCTGACAGTCACTGCCCTTTGAGCAGCCGGGGACCACAGCCCTGCCAGGGGCGCTGACGTTGGGCCGGGGGGGCCGTTACAGGGCACGGGCTGGACCTGGTATTTGTGCTCAGGTACCAAGATAGCCAACCTGGGCCACAGCTCTCTCCCTGCCGCCACTGCCCCAGGCCTCAGCTAAGGCTGGAGGTTCTGTCCTTGGAGACCTACCAGCTGGGCAGTTGATCTCCAGAAGCACCTATGTAATCTGAATGACAGGCAGAACTGGATAGAGTTTTTGTTTCTTCTTTTTTCTTTTCCTTTTGTAGCGCTGGGGATCAAGCCCAGGGTCTCATTCATGCAAGATAAGCAATCTACCAAGTGAGCAACAAGGCCCCTCCCTGGATATATTTATTTCTTTTTTCTTACTAATTATTATATGCCAAGCAAAATATTTATCACCACGTAGTATGAAAGAGATGGATATTTATGGAAAATGATTTTAAATCTTGATCCAGTGATGTTCCTCTGATAAAGATTCGCAAATGAAGAGAGCTGGAGAAGTCCACAGAGCTCAGAAATGGCAGGAACTTCAGAGCTGGCAGTTGACACTTGTTTTCTGCCACTGTTTACTCTTCAATAAAAAATGCATATTTACCATAGCAACCTCCTGGTCACGTGGTGCCCTATCTTACTGCTACCCTCTAAAACAGAATAGCTTCTTAAAGAAACACACACATCCTAATAGCCATGCTTTTCAGATGAAAAAAAAAATATGTATATATATGGCAAAGAAGCCTTCTTTCCTGAGATTTAATGCTAATGAACACATCTTTGTAGAAATCGTTTTAAACTACTGTGTCTTAAATTTTAGGACATTAATTCTGAATGCCTAAAGAAAATGACGTCTTGGAGGGGCTTTTGATGTTTCTGAGGGCTTGCTGATTATCTTAATGCAGATATGCGTACATGTATTTGTGGATACACACACATCTATAGCCTAGACGGCAGCCGTTGCATCGTCTGGGAGGGAGTTTGGTGTGGATTCTAATGACCTGCCGCCTCATCTGTGATTAAAGACTGTCATCTGTGTGCGAAGCTCAGTTGCAGCCCGAATTATTTTTCCGCTGTTAACTTGGGAGAATTGCCTGGGTTTTTAGTGCTCTGCAGAAACTGCTCCGACCTGGACTTCTCAGGGAAACAAACATGTCCCCTCATTCTAGAGTGCTGGTGATGAGGGACAGCTCTGAGACCCCAGGTACCCTCCTGATGACTTCCTTCCGATGTCAGTAGACATGTTAAAGGGCGCTATGAATTGTAGCCAATCCTGGCTTGCGTTCCTTACCTGAATCAGGCAGTTGGGGTCTGAATTATTATGTCTACCTTGTTTTGCAGATAACAATGCTGAGCCTTAACAGAGTTTATGTGATTTGATAAGAATTACAGAACTAAGAATCAGTGGAACTTAAAAAAATACTTTATTTTTTAATTTTTGTTTGTAAGAAGGGAGAGAGAAAGAAATGGGTATACCAGGGTCTCCTACCATTGCCACCAAACTCCAGACATATGTGCCACTCTGGGTACTGGGGAATCGAACCTTGAGCTTGCAAGTAAGCACTCTTAACCACCAAGCCATGTCTCCAGCCTGAATTAGTGGAACTTTTTTGTTATTGTTTTAAGCTCTGGCTTTTCTGGGTGTTGTTAAGTAGCCACGCGGACTTTCAGCTCCCCGAGTAGTTCAGGCTAACTTTGTACCTGCAATCTTTCTGCTCTGCCTCCTAAGCGCTGGGGTTACAGGCCTGTGCCACTAGGCCTGGACGGAGCTTTGTTTTCAGCTGAGGCCTTTTGGATAGTAACCTTCTGTTTATTCTGTCTTTGAACCTACCCATCAGATTTATGTTTGGAAACTACAAGTGGGGAGATGGCTTAAAAACTATTGGAAAAGGGCACAGTGAACACTGTATTCCTTTTACCAAGATCCTGGGTATCCTGGGCAGCCTCAGTATAAACCAAGTTTGTGTGTGTGTGTGTGTGCTTCTTTGTTTTGGTTTTGGGGGACAAGGGCTCACTCTACCTCACAGGCTTGCCTTGAACTTGTGGTCCTCCTGTCTCTCTCTCTCTGCCCCACACGTGTTGAGATTTTACAGGCGTGTGCCATCACACCTGGCCAAGTGTTTTTGTGAAACTCCTTTCTGGCACCGATTTCCACCTGAGCCTAGCCGTTTCAGAACCCATCAGGGTGGGAGTGCCACAGGTCTCTGCGATGCCAGAGCTGTGGGGGCGGGGCAGCGGGGTTGTATGATCGGCACCACTGGGGGACGGAAGGCCATCACAACTGAGCCTGGTGGATTTTTAAAATTCCTTTCAGCTACATGTAAACCAGTATGAAAAACAAGAGCATATTGTGAGTCTTTTATGCTTAATGGCTTTTTTTTGGGGGGGGGTGGGAATCCGATTGTGGAGTGAGGCAGGACTCTCTTTGGCAAAGTGGCATTATGACCCGAACTCAGTGGAGGAGAACTGCCCAGACCCCACGGCCCTGCCAGCCAATCTGACTGCAGCGTGTACATGAGCCATTTCATAATTATCCATCACAAATGCCTCTGCACTGCCTTAATAGATTATTTAAAATGGTGTGTGCGCCTCCCATGCAACCTCCAGTCAGCCCCAGACTGTACATACATACAAGCCGGGAAAGGTAATTGCTTATCGTGTATCTCTTTGTTCCAGACACTTTTATAAAAGAGTATGTATTATGTATGGTGTGACCTTCAAATGTCAGGAATGTGTTGTGCAATAAACTGTCAATATTTGTGGTTATAAGGTACCAGATGACTTTTACAATAATTGGAACGGCTATATTAAAAGCTTGGATCACTCAGCTGGTTAAAGAGAAAGACACAGGCCAGCGTGCACCAGGGACTTGCCTTCTGCCAACTATTAAATGAAAGATATTGCAAGGTGCTTAAGATGTCTTCTTTGTTTAAAAAAGAATATGGCACAACATGTCTCCAGGGGAGGCACCGTCTCCAAATCAGGCGTCCTTCTTTCGGTAGGTGCAGTTCCCAGGAGAAAGCTCAGCTCCACAAGTTATGGTGAGAGACTGGTCCAGCTTAGCCCCAGTATGCCTACGCCTACGTAAGAATTCCTACAGTTAGGGCTCAGATCTGCTCCCCACCCTACCCATGGAGGAGGAGTTGTAAATTATGTTAAGAGGATCTTAAAAGCCATAGGGTTTTTTTTTTTTTCCTCTAGGAGAATAAATTATGTAGAAATCTTCTGGGAATTTATGCTTTACTGAAAGTCGAGCCTTCTATATAGTTTTCTTTCTTTTCTAGAAAAGAGAGTTCTCAAGAAAGAAGAAAAGTATCACAAATATTTTCAAAAATTGTAATAGCAACTGAGTCATAGATGATGATTTTGAAACATCTGCTTTAGGAGCTGAGGTGATGGATCTGTGGTTAAAGGCACTTGCCTGCAAAGTCTGCGGACCTGGGCTTGATTCCCTAGTACCCACATAAAACCAGATGCACAAGGTGTCACATGGGTCTGCAGTTGGTTTGCCACAGCAACAGGGCCTGGCGTGCCCATTCTTTCTTTCTCAAATAAATAAATATATAAAAATGTGTGTGTGTGTTTTACTGTACATACTTCTCTCCAAGTTCATGTCTTTTCATGCACATTTGAGACCATCTCTTCTCATGGCATTGGGATCTCCCCTTTCAGCCAGGAAGTGAGTTATCCGGAGGGAAAGGTCCCTCACTCAACATGACCTGCTGAAGAGCAGCGCGTGGGCTTGCTGAGAACAGCAGCACACCTGTGGTGCCTTCCACCTGGGTGGGGAGAGCGCCGAGCAGCAGCTCACTGCCGGATCTTACCGGAAGCACCCCCAGGCATCCCAGGCTTGCCACCCCTCCCCGCCCCCGTTGACTTCAAACTCCAGTCTCCAAATGTACACACTGAGTATTTGAAACACTTGTGGTTTTTTTTGTTTTGTTTTGTTTTGTTTTGTTTGTTTTGGGGGGGGGGGTTTCGAGGTAGGGTCTCACTCTAGCTCAGGCTGACCTGGAATTCACTATGTAGTCTCAGGGTGGCCTTGAACTCACAGTGATCCTCCTACCTCTGCCTCCCGAGGGCTGGGATTAAAGGCGTGCGCCACCACGCCCGGCCACTTGTGGTCTTTTGAAGATGTCGTGGGCTATTTCCCGTCAGGCTAATCAAAGTAGCTTCCTTCTCAGAGGTGCCGATGTTAGCGTCAGAATTCCAACTCACCTGCCTCCCGTATTCTTTCTTTTCCCTCTCTCTCTCTCTCTCGTTCTTTCTCTTCCTTCCTTCTTACCTTCCTTTCTCCCTACTTATTTCTCTTTCTCCTTTCTTTTCTTCTTTCTTTCTTTCTTTCTTTCTTTCTTTCTTTCTTTCTTTCTCTTTCTCTCTTTCTCTCTTTCTTTCTTTCTCTCTTTCTCTCTTTCTCTCTTTCTCTCTTTCTCCTTTCTTTTGGACTGAACTGAACTGAATTGGATGTTTTTGAACCTATATAGCCTAGAATATTCTGGACAACTGTTCTACCACCAAGCTATAGCTCCAGCTCTCCTCGTACCTTTCATTTTCATAGCTGGGTCGTTTAAGACAGGGTCTCACTAAGTTGCCCAAGCTGACCTTCAGCTTGTAACCCCCTGCCTCAACTTTCCAAGTAGCGGGAAAGCCTAAGCAGTTACCTTTGCCACTTCTGTGACTCTCGTGTTTATTCAAAAATGTACTTCCTGAGCATCTGCTGTGAGCTGAGTCCCAAGCATGTGCCAGGGGGATCATGTTGCACAACAGTCATTTGCCCTCATCTCCCCCCCCCCAAGCTTGTGTTTGGGGGAGGGAAGGTAGACAGGCAGCTAGTCGTTCAATACCCAGCTCTCCTGAAGTCTGCAAAGCCCAAAACATAGCTATGAGGGGCCGAGGAAGACAGCTGGAGGTTGGAGGTTCTCCCCGCAGAGGTCAGAAGCAGCCTCCTGGGAGGTGGTGTCGGGATGAGAGCCTGAGTGAGGAGCGTCTGACTCGCTTGTGAGTTCTGAGGACGAGAACTGCGGGAAGCGGTGGGCTGCCTGAGCAGTGCTCTACGGACAGAGCCAGCTTTGGAAGGACGGAGGAGAAGAGAAAGATAGGGGCTCCAAGGAGGCTCAGGCAACCACAATGCAACCATTTGGCAAGGCTTAGAGATCGGGTAGAGTTGGAGGTAATTCTGAAGAGTGACCTCAACAGCTTCCCTTCTCCCCTGCAAGGACTGCTGTCCCTGGAATTGTTACTTTCCCCCAGGGGGGTGGGGCTGTCTTCTGTAGTGTCACCTTTGGGTCCCCGAGCCCATGCTATGAACGATCCTTCTCTGTCCCGCTCCATCCTAATGGTCTCCAGGCCACTCCTCCTGATCAGGCCAGAGAGAAGAGGGGGCTATGTGGAGCCCACAGGACTGTGGACCCCACACCCTGACTGCTGCAGCCCCAGTCATAATCCCCAAGCTGAGGACTAACAGCACCTAATCGGTCTCCTTTGAATCTAGAATGTTCCCCATGGGCTCACATCTTGAACATTTTCTCTCTTCTGCTGCTGGTGCTACTGTGGGAGACAGTGGAACCTTTCGAAGGTGGAGCCTAGCTGGGGGAAGCAGGTCACTAGTGATGATGGGCTTTTGATGGCTATAGCCAGCCATCCAGCACTAAGGAAGAGAGCTCTGGAAAGAGGTGGCTATTGGCTGTTTCTTGTCCACCATGATGTGAGGAGCCTCTTCCACATATGGTCACCACCAAGAACTTTCCCTGGTGTGACACACTGAGACCCTGTGAAGCTGTGAGCTAATATTAACTTTTTCTCCCTGAAATTGTTTCTGTCATGGATTTTGGTCACAGAGATGCTAAAATAACCCATACACTGTCCACAGGCAGCTCATAACCAGCACCCAGGACTGCGGCAGGAGCTAGAAGCCCAGGAATCAGTGGGATATTGTTAATAGCAACACCTCAGGATACCAAAGGGAAGAGACCCCATGGGTGGCCCACTCCCAAGCAGGAGAATCCTGCAGACCCCCAGTGACTAAGAAAGGACTGTGGGCTTGGTAAACCAGAAACACATTTGGCCTACAATGCTTGATTTTTAAAGCCCTTGTGTATTTTAGGGGAAATTTAATCCATGTGTTTCTGATTCATTTTCACTTAACTCATCAAAATGTTGTACTAGAGAAGTGAATTGAAATCCTAGTATCTTATATTCTCTCTGCTAAGAAAAAAAAAAAAAAAAAGAGGCTAGCCTTTTAATGACCTATTTCCTCCGTTCCAGAAATACTACCTTATCCATGTTCAAATGGAGCTATGCTCTTTTGAGGTTGGGTTGAAGGTAAGAAGCAGAGCCATGGAGACCATTTTACCTCCTTACCTCATGAGCTGAGGGGATAGCCCAGGCCCCTGTTCACTTCCAGTACCTCAAATGGAAGCTGGCTAGTGATTTCTCTCTTTTACAAGTGGATATCCTTTTTCTAAAATAGCTCTTTATTTAAACAAATACTTTCACCCACCCATATTAATGCTTAACTATTTAATGTGACCATATATGGCCATCATAAAATGCAACATTTTGATAAAACAATAGAGGCAAGTTAATTCCGACTCAAGGCAAGAGTTCACATCTTCTGAAGGCTCAGTGGAATTCTTTACACTCATGTTGCAATTTTTGTGCATGCCGTTAATTTTCAAATCACTTTTTTTTTCAGAAATAAAAGGAGCCCTTTTCTTCAGCAAAAATCTTTACTACTGTTATCATTGCTTTATTAGTACGTGTTAATTTTTTTTTTAATTTTAAAGTTTTCAGCCGGGCGTGGTGGTGCACATCTTTAATCCCAGCACTCGGGAGGCAGAGGTAGGAGGATCACCATGAGTTCAAGGCCACCCTGAGACTACATAGTGAATTCCAGGTCAGCCTTAGCTAAAGTGAGGCCCTGCCTCAAAAAAAAAAAAAAAAAAAGTTAAAAAAATTAAAGTTTTCAAAATGAAGGAAATGAAGCTCCCCTTTCCTTTGGCTTTTCTCCAGTGTGCTACTTATGTTGTGCCTCTGAAAAGGTCTCAAAGCACTGGCATTTGTGGGCCAAGGTATTAAGAAAATTGTGGTTTCTTGGGAACCTTCAGAATGGACTAGACTCGACAAGGTAGACTTTCAGAGATATCTGACAAGTCATCAGTGGCAACGTATTTACCGTTACACCAGAAGGTCCATAGAAATTAAAATACTGTGACATTTAATGAACTAAGAAAGTAAATGCTCAGGTGTACATGGAGCCCTGCTCCTACGTGAACTGGCTGGGAAACCGCATTCATCCTGTGGACTTCACCACCACCGCCATGACATTCTTTCTCTGGCAATCATTCTAACATGCACTTTTAAGTGTAGGAAGGGGCCAGGCTGCCTGGCAGTTAGGAGTCAGGTCTCCCTGCCTCCCTTCCTCTTCCCTTCTTCCCTTCTTCCCTTTTCTTTTCCATCCCTCTCCCCTCCCTTCTTATCTCTTAACTCTCTCATTCCGCGATTAGCAGGGCTACCTGGAAGGTTAGTATGAACTCAGAAGACCTCACCAACTGAAGGCCTACTCTTATCTAGTTCTTGATTTCTTGATCTCCTGCCATAGTGGTGACCCTCTAAATCTCTAGGGCTTAATGTTATCGAGATTTACTGATCATTCAAGCTAAGTGTGATGAGGGCTGTCTTGGATACCCTGCGTGCCCTGCACTGCGGGATTCTGCCGTTTCAACCCTTATGTAACGTTCTGGGGCAGGAGAGGAGGTTGTGGTTTGGGGGATCATGGCACATGTTCATTTGCTCCTCAGTATCTCCTTCATCCATTGGCCAGAGCCAGTCACCCAGTCTCAAAAACAGTGCAAGGGAAGCTGGGAAACATAGTCCATGGAATTGATGTAGTCCACGGAAACTGTATTCATTGTCCCTCGCATAGTTACTTTGTTCCATCTCTCTGAGATGCATCGAATTTGGTTCTGGGGTGATACCGTCATGGATGAATGGATGACCAAAAAAGAGGCAGTGGGCAGAATGTACTCGGGGATCTTTCAGCATCATAGGGCCACAGGAAGTGAGAGCTGTCAGGAGGCCCAGTGTCCCATACCCCCCTATAGAAGACCAGGGGAGGGGTGAGGGACTTACCTACAGACTACCAGGCATTGGACATCCAGTAGGAAAAGACTCCACCTCCTAGCTCCCAGGAGCCTTCTGGGCCAAGAAACCATGTAAAACTTCCTTGGAAGCTCAGCATTTGAAGATAGCCCATGCGGGAGAGAGGGGGAACCTACGCTTAAAGTACAAAATCATTTTATAAATCAAGTTTTAAAAAAATATTTTTATTTCTTTATTTGAAAGCAGAGAGAGAAAGAGAGAGAGAGAGAGAGAGGCAGACAGAGAAGGGGGTCTGCATCCACACCCAGGCTGCCCTTTCATGCTCGACGGGACCCTGTGAGTGCTTTGTGCTGAGTGTACCCCAATCCAGGCACCCAGTCAGAATGGACTTAGCCGCGGGGCCCCGGGAATGTGCACTCCTGCCCGAAACTTCCAGAGCTCCCCCAGCCTTCCCTGTGCTTGGCTTCTAGCCTCTGTGGACACTTCCTGCGACCACCCACCATTCTCCTTCATCAAGGCTCGGAGTTTGTTTTTCTAGGAGGATTAGTCGAAGAGTAAACGCCATAGGCCTGCTGGCCATCCCAGAGAAAACCATTTCTGTGTAAAGTGAAAATTAGACTCTTAAATCTGCAAGGAAAGCTGTTTATCTTACAAATTTATTCTTTTTTATTGGACCACACATACCCAAGATAGAAAGATAAAAGGAAAACAGATACGGCCCATTACTTACTTAGAGTGACACACAGTGAGGCGTGGCTCATCCCAACTTCTGTGAAGCCTTCCAGAACGGCATGTCGCCAGTCTCCATATTTCCCCAGAATGTTCTCTGAGCAAGCCCTCACCCAGAGCTCCTGTGGGGATATGCCCTTCCTGAAACCTGCCCCTGTCACTCCGGCAGCCCCTATGCCGTAGAAGCTGTAGCCTTGTCCTGACCACAGCGGGGCACCACTGAAGGAGACTCCCGGGGCAGATCATGGGGCAAGAGGACTTGGGAAGCCTGCACCTGCCCGAATGCAGCCTGAAGCCAACAGCCAGGGCACCCAAGTCCTGCTTATAATCCACAAGGGTGGCTACTGGCTTCTCAACTTAAACCAAGTGTCTTGCCTAAGTTCCTAAGTGGCACTTGGGCAGAATTCCGAACCAGTTCATTGTTGCTTAAGCTGACCCCATGATCTGTGTGAAAGGAAAGCTGGGGGGGGGGTGTGGGAAGGGACAGTGTGGCATGCTGTGGATTGGGGTCGAATGGAAGGAGATGGGGGTTGAGTTAGGAACACGCCTGGGATCTCAGAACCTGCTCTGCAGATGTCACCAGGGCAGTAGTAGGATGTCAGGCCACCGATATTGCAGAACTTGGGAGGCTGAGGCAGGAGGAGCAAGAGTTCAAGGCCAGCCTGAGCTATATTGAAAGATGCTGTTTCAAAATTCAAGGGCCAGGGATGTGACTCACTGGTTGCCCAAGTATGCACAAGGCCCTGGGCTCCATCCACACCACAGCGCAACATAGGAACAAAACCAAGCCCCTGGTAGACTCAGCCTGGAATGCTCTGGGACACTTGGCTCTGGGCGGGTAGGACGTATCTTTGTCATGCTTTGTGTTTTGCCCTTATCCGTAAGCCGTCTTTGGGAGCCTTTCCACTGTTGTCAGGGTTGGGGGTCACAGGCTTGGGGCAAGAGTCCTGGATGTGGATAAGCCTACTCCTATTTGTAAAAGCTACGAGGAGAACATTCGACCCGAGTACACACTCTGAATAGGTCTTCCAGCGGCATTTGGCTGGGGAGGTAGAGAGTGGAAAGCAGGTCTTCAGTGTAGTTTTCTAGGGTGGCGATCAGCTCACGCGCGGTCCAAACGCAGAGAGGAAGTGCCAAGCCAGAGCGCTTGCACAGTTGCTGGGAGCCAACATCCAAATAAGAATTAAGTGTGTTTGCCTTCATCGTGTTCATGGTCTATAAGTCTGTCCCTTTCGGCCATTAGCGGAGAACACCAGGAACGGATGTTGCGGGGTAAAAGCGATTTGCATATTCCATTGCTTTGGAAGGTACAAATCTTATTTACTCTCATCTCGGCAGAACTCACAGATCTGCTCATTATCCCAGAAGGTTCCCTTGTTCTCATATTGGGATTTACCGCGAGGCCTGGAGGGTGGGCTGGAAGCCATGGCCAGGACCCGGCTAGCCTCAAGGGGCTCAGATGGTGTGACAGGCCTTGCTCTGTGGGGAGGCCTGAGACTTAGGAAGAAGTGAGTCCGGAGAGGGTTCTCTTCCCTCCCGTCCTCAAAGGCCCAGATGCCCAAGGCCCATCTGGTTCTGTGGATGTCGTCAGCGCAGTAGTTGGATGTCAGGCCCCCAGTATTGCAGTAACGTATCCCCAACCACTAGATGCATTCACAGTTTTATTTACTGTTATGCCCCATCATTTCTGTGCAGAAGGCAGCCGTATGTAAATTTTATTCCACTTTCTAATGGTTTGGGTTACATAACAAATAGTAGCAGCAAGGCAAATTTGTATTGATACTTTACTGAGGAAGTTCTCAAGTCACTGCCCAGAGATTTAAACGCAGCGCTCCGAGTTTATGGGAGTTTTGCAGCTGAGTTTCTGCACATGACTTTGAATATGTCACTGTGTGTTTATCATGGGCTAATTGTAGAAATACATTTCCATACTTTTTCTTCTCCCTTTCATGTGATTCCACCAGCCAAGGATGGATACAAGACTCTTCAGAGAAGAAATGATCAGTTTAGGATAATTTTCTTTCCTGTCCCAAAATAGCTATGTGTCTGCATGTCTCAGGAAATCAGCTGGGATAGTTCCCCACCCCCTTTGACACTGGCTACGATGAAAATATGATTTTAGTCCTCTAGTGAACTTCCCAGCTAGTCCATTTTATAAATTAATCAGATTCTACAAGCACCCACACTTTTAAACTTTTGTAAAAAAAAAAAAATATTTAATAGGAACTAAGCAAAAGAAGAAATCAAACCAGCTGCTGACACAGCTGTTTCTTCTCTTGTTTAATTCAGTTCAATATAAAGGTACCATATGCTGCTTAAAATGATGATAGGAAAGATGAAATAATTTAAGAGAATAACAAGAAAATACATGAATTGTCAGCATTCTGTCAAATTTAAAGAATGAAACAGACAGGTGTAGCATTGACATGTTTAACTTTGCGCGGTGTTAGCGGTTTTGGTGCGAACAACTTCTGACATGTGCTGAAGTGATGTGAGAATGTTTCTCCTCCGCTGCAGACATCGGCGAGGAGGCCGGGAGATCCGGCGGCGTCCAGCAGCCGGCACTGCTTCGCGACAGGAGCCTGGGCTCGGCCATGAAGGACTGCCCATACTGTGGGAAGACTTTCCGGACTTCCCATCACCTTAAGGTCCACCTGAGGATACACACAGGTGAGAGATGTAGGTGTGACCGAGGGCACCAGTCAGAGGAGAAAGCCCCAAGACAGCTGTGTTTCTGGCCCAAGTCCACAATTGTGTTGGTCGTTTACACTGTGTCAGTTACTTGAAGGGACAGTTTGTAGGAGGGAAGGTTTGCTTTCACTATTTTAGCTGGCTCCATGGCCTCTTAGGCCTTGGCAAGGCTTTGCACGGTAAGGGAAGCCGTCTAGTTCCCGACAGCCAGGAAGCAGACAGGAGCTGGTGGGCCCCACCCCTTCTCTGTGGCTCCTCTCTTCCATTTGGGCCTCCAGCCTACGGGATGGCACTGCTCTCCTTCAGGGTGGTCCTCCCCTCTCTGAGTGAATCCTCTCTGGAAAGGCTGTGAGAGATAGCTGAAGGTACACTTGACTGACCTCCTAGGTGCTGCTCAGTGCAATGAAATGGACAGTCAGTATTAACCATCCCATGTCACAGACTCTACTGTCCTCTGCCACTAATGACACAGGACGGGTCATTAATGACCCAACTCCCTAAGTTACCACTTCGCTGAACCCACCCTCCCAAGTGACATGGGAATGCATAAGCATGCGTCTCATTTGGTCCAGACCAGGGAGAGTGATGCTTTGAGCTGCAAGACGTTGTGCTGATGACTTCCTTTTGCTATACCGATCTACACTGGACGACACCCTCGTATGGACCTGGAGTCTTTTTTTTTTTTGAGGGATGGGGGTTGGTTCAAGGTAGGGTCTCACTCTAGTCCAGGCTGACCTGAAATTTACTCTGTAGTTTCAGGGTGGCCTCGGACTCTTGGCAATCCTCCTACCTCTGCCTCTCGAGTGCTGGCATTAAAGGCATGTACCACCACGCCTGGCAGGACCAGGAGTCTCTTGAGTGTGATCAAACCCAGGTCGGCTGTTAAGTCCCGAAGAGAACAAGGAGATGCCCCAAATGTCTGGGAGCACTGACCTGGGGGCAGCATGGGGGATTGGTCTATCTCTGGGACTAGAGAGTGGGGCTCTGCCTAGTCCATTCTCTAGCTCATCCCAGACCTCCTCACGAGAACCCAGACACGTTGTTAAGTAAACGGGGAAACCGCTGCGGGGCCGCTCTTTCTCCTCGTCCTGTCTGAGGTCATAATCGTCCCTTGCCGTGAAGCCTGCTTTCCAGTGCTCCGCCTTGCGCTTCGGCTGCTGTCCTTTCAAGCCTTTCAGCTAGCTGTTTGTGCATTGCCAATATAAAAAAAAAAATCTATCTGAGATATGGACACCTCCATTTTCTTTGATTTTTCTCCTGACACTTTATCTATTGGAGTATGAGCTGCTTCAGAGGATAGACAAATATGCCATCTATTTTCAAAAATAATTGTGGTCTATTTCCCAGGCAATCAATAACTCTGCTCAGGCATGGGCAAGGATAGCAGGTGCTTATGGGCCTGCTGTGCTGTGTAGGCTTAAAGACAAGGAGGTCACTCCATTGGGTCTCCACATGGTGCCCCCCCAAATCTGACATTGCAAGGAGGGCCATGGACAGGTAGCAGTGGGCAGTGGGTGCCTCCTCACTCGAAGCCTGGGTGTGGTAAGCTTCGCCACAGCCTCACCTGTCCTGGAACAAGCCTCTTATGGCCTCATCCCAGGATGCATATTAGGTACTTGACACAATGTCGTGACTAAATGCACTTGACAGAAGAAACTTAAAGGAAGAGGGGGCTGGAGAGATGGCTCAGTGGTCAAGGAGCTTGTTTGCAAAGCCTAATGACCTGGGTTTGATGCCTCCGTATCCGTGTAAAGTCAGATGCACAAAGTGGCGCATGCATCTGGAGTTTGTTTGCAGTGGCTAGAGGCCTTGGTGTGCCCATGTCTCTCTCTCTCTCTCTGCTTGCAAATAAATAAATAAACTATTATTTTTAAAAGGAAGAGAGATCTTTTCTGGCTCATAGCTCAGGGGATTCAGTGCATCCTGGAAAGAAACACACCGCAGTAGGCAGCTCTTCCCATGGCTACAATTGGAGTTTGTAGCATAGTTGTTTCCTATCTTGACACAAACAAAGCCAGGAGCTCTAGCTGAAAGCAGGGCTGGGCTGTAACCCACAAGGTCCAGCCCTTGTGACCTTGTCAGTCAGTTAAGCCCTGTTCCTCAAAGGTTTCACAGTCTCCCTCAAGCAGTATCGCCAGCTTGGGATCAACTATTTAAACACATGAGCCTGTAGGGGAACATTGTATATCCAAACCATAGCAGAGGCCTCTTTGAAAATCTGTCTTGGGGGACTGGCGCAATGGCTCAGTGGTTAAGGCACTTTCCTACAAAGCCTAATAACCTGGGTTCAATTTCCCCAGTACTCACATAAAGCCAGATGCACAAAGTGGCATGTACATCTGGAGTTCATTTGCAGTGGTTCAAGGCCCTGGCGTGTCCATTTCTTTCTCCCTCTCTCTCTCCTTGCCAACAAATTTTTTTTTTTTAAAGTATGTACTGAGCTGGAGAGATGGGTCAGTGGTTAAGACACTTGCCTGCGAAACCTAAGGACTCAGGTTCAATTCCCCAGTACTCACATAAGCCAGATGCACAAGGGGGCGCATGCATGTGGAGTTTGTTTGCAGTAGCTGGAGGCTCTGGTGTGCCCATTCTCTCTCTTTCTCTCTCTCTGTCTGGCTCTCTCTCTCTCTCTCAAAATGGACAAATAAAACAAAAATAAAATGTCTTTAATAACATAAAATAAAAAAGCATGTCCTGGGTCCCACCACCATCTTGCACGGTCCTCCAGCTTCACCCTTGCCCCGAGATGTCCTTGTCACCTTCCTCCTCCTCTAGTGCGGATGCCCGCCCCGACCTTTGGCACTGCCATTGCCTCCACCCACAGCGTTTCTCCTCCCGGTGGTCACTGGGGGCTCAGCTTGGATACGGGACCATCTCTCACCTCCCCTTCCCTACACTTCCTCATCTGCTTCATTCTTCATGAGCTCGACACGTCATGAAACGATCTCGCTCAACTCCCTTGCTCCTTGCTGGATCTGTTTGTTTCCCACAAAGCAGAACCTCAGGTTTGTGGGGGTAGCTCTCATATCCATCTATAACCCCAGGGCCTGGGAGAGCACCCCACACCCGCATTTACTTGCGAGTGACAGAAGAAATGCTAGAATAAGGAGCTGGCTGTCTTCCTTGCCATCCCCATACTGTGCCAGGGGTCATGGAGGTGGTCGCTGGTTTGGGAGACACAGAAACACGGCATGGCTGGCCAGATGCAAGCGCCATGGCCAGCCTTCCCCAGGAGTTGAGAGACATGGGCCTCTCTGCGCTCCTGCCTCCTGTTTCTTCACTTTGATGGCATACACCTGCACAGTCTGCTCCTTATCCCCTGGGTTGGAACAACTGTCCTCTTCTCAGTGCCACCACGCCTGCCCACCCATTTTCCAGTGCACCCCCAGTTTGCTGGGAGCCCCTACGTCCCTTCGTTTCTCTGCTTCATTTTTCTCCATAGCTCACACCCCATCTGGCATACCACACATTTGCATTTTGTAATTGCCTCTCTCCTTGACTAGAATGTGAGCTCCCCGAGAGCAAAGGCTGCTGTCTGTCTGTCTGTCTGTCCAGCCATGCCTCAGTGCTGACAACAGAGCCTTGCTAGGGGAGGCTCTCCGAAGGGACTGATGAACAAATGGCGTATAAAACGGGTTAGTGAAAGTGACCAGGCTCCTGGAGAATCATCTCAGACACCTGGCTTTCTCAGGTTATGTCAGCGTCTATCTTCCTCCTAGATTGGAGCAGAGGTCCCCTTAAGTTGTGGCTGTAGAAGGACCCACAGGCTTCCAGTACACACAGGAGACAGTTCACGGGGTACACATGGCCAGGCTGTGCTTAGAAGAGTGGACACCAGGCCAGGAGTGGCTTGTGGCTTCTTTTCTTTAATGTGAACACAGAGCCCTGGTCTGGTTTGCCAGGTAGGTGGCACCTTCCCGCAGGGGCGGTAAAGCAAGGGAGTGGCGCCTCCCAACACGGAGATGTCTGTCCCCGGTAGTCCCACCACCACTGGAGGAGCTGGACTTCCGCAAATCCGGGGAATTCGGACCCAAGCAAGCAGGTACTGCTTTATGCAGATTTAAGCCTTCAGAAGTATCTTCCCTCCCCCAGCTTTTATTTCAAAAACTTGAGAAGTTTGTGACCAATAGTCTTTGAAGACATGGAGAGAGGCAAGACAGGACCATCAGCAGAGGCATTCCAGAAACTTCGTAGCATAAGGAGAAAATGAAAGAATCCATGGAAACATCACATTTCCACCACCCCTGTCCCTCCAACTGCCTTTGCTGGGTTTAAAAAGCAGAATGACAACCAGATAAAGATCAATTTCCTTTTTATCTAAGAACAAAGAAGTTGGGAAAGGCTTACACTTGTGCATTTGAATAGAACACAAAGTTACATGTTATAAATCACTGAAGTAAATATCCATTATGACAATGGAAAAGTGTAGATTACATGAGTAATTAAAAATCAAGTTATTTGTTAATAAATGACTTCATGTGGGGCTCATGAAGTTGAGATGCAATGAACCGCCTTCCTCTTTGCCCCTCGGGTATCTCAATGACATAGCCAAGGACAGCAGTCCATGAAGAAAAAAATACACGTGTCCCCAAATGCCATCTTTTACAAGTTTTCCTGCAGTGGATGCACAGGAGCTCCGTTAGGCACCCAACGTGTAACAGATACAGTTTAATTAGTCTGGCTATATGGGGGACCATTCTCTGTATTTTTCTATCACACTCCATCTTTATTAGAAGTCTTGATCATATGACATCGACTGATAAAAAACCATTTTCCTTTCTTTTCTCCACTGCATTAACTTAATTACTGCCTCTCTTCTCCCAACACCTGTTTATTAGAGAGCCGAGGAGGAGATGGCAGCGTTCAGACGGCTCTGAACATCTGGGGGCTGGGGAGAGCCTGCAGTAGGTAGGATGTTTTTGCTGCCACCCCCCGAGTCTCAGTGAGATCCATGGTGCGGGGAGGAGTGTTGAGGGGAGGTGCCTGCAGGACCTCGTGGGTCCCCAGCCCACTCAGCCTCTAGAGGCTTCGGGGTCTGTCTCCTGGTGGAGGCGCTTGGTGACTGTGGGAAACCAAATCTCTTTGCTCTGGGAGATGTTGCCTGGGCTGATCAGGAGCCGATCAGCGGACATGAGCGATTTCCCTTCTATTACACAAGGGCTGTGATTTGAACTCAGGACCAGTCAGCACAGGCTGCAAAGCCATGGATGAGTGAGGGTTTGCAAGAGAAACAGCTCGTACAGCAGCCATACACTGGACACCCAACCTTCTGTCAATGACAAGTAGAATACATGCTGTCATTGATTATAATGGAGAGGTGGTGGCAAGAGGCTAGTTTCAAGCAGCCTGGGCTATATAGAGAGACTCTGTCTAAAGAAAATCAGAGGGTAATGGAACTGAAAGTTCCTGTCACCTAGTGATGTCCTGACACCCTCACACATGTTTGTTTTTGTGGAAGCGCTGGTCTAAAGTAACTGACTGCTCTACCAGTTGCATGAGCGTGTAGCACACTCAGTGTGCAGGATACACTCACCGTGCACGGTCGTAACTGGTCTGTGAGCACAGTACACCTGCTGTCTTCATCCTAGAGTGTGCTACTTATAGAGTGTTTACTGCAGAGCGGCCCGCGGGCCCGGACAGCTGGTGCTTTCCCTGTCTCTTGATTACAGCCAGAGGACCCATCGAGGGACTGACCTGTGCTATCTGGCTTGTGTAAGTTCACTCTGTGATGTTCACACGGATGAAGTTCCTAGCAACACATCTCTGAGCATGTGTTTCCATCATTAAATGATAAATGACTCTGTGTTTGCCTGTGATCAATAAGAAATTGCTCATGTGAATATAGAATCTGGGATGGCTCAAGATCTGCAGATGGCAGGCTGGAGACCCCGGGAAAGCTGAAGGTGGACGTTCCTGTGTGAAAAAATAAAAGAAGAAGAAAAAGACTAATGTCCCAGCTCAAAGAAAGAGAGTGAATTCCCAGGCGCCCTCACCAGCTTGGAGGAGGTCCACACGCACATGTGGGAGGGGCAGTCTTCTAAATGTACGGATCCCATCCAGAAACACACAGGCACATGCACACACGCACACGTGCACACACCCTGGATAACCTTTCACCACATACGCAGGCAGTCTGGGACCTAGTCAGGAGAGCACACGGAGCCAGCCACCACCAGCATGAGTCCACAGCATTTTGTCATGACACCCAATAGTCAGAGATGTCCTTGAGGTCTTCTGGAGGTCAGCCAGTCATTGCATTGCTGGCTGTTTACATATGGGCTCTGCTCTTCCCTCCCTCCCTCCCTCCTCCAGTGCCACCTTGGGAGAGTGTGTGCTGGGGTGGACACTCAGGAGGCCCCAGGGACCTTTTTACATATGCAGAAGGTTTGCCACCGAAGGCCCCTAATGGGTATTTCACCCCATGTGAGGGCTTCAAGGTCTCTGGGATGAATTTACTACTGTGACTCACCTACATATGGGTCCTGCCCAAAGGGCTTTAGTCGCAGGAGTGGGCATGACAGAGAGAGAACCCACACCTTCACTTGTGAACGCCTGGAGGTCCTAAAGTTCAGTGTGTAATTGAAAATCAATCTTGTTAGCTTCCTTCCCCCCTCAGATGATGTGGGGCGCTTTATTCATCTGGTTGTGGTGTGTGGCACATTCTGGCTCAGCCCCGGGTTGAAAGCCTCCTCAAGGGGACGGGTCAGCACAGGGCAGCCCATAGGATTGACTGGGTCTCAGCTGTGGGAGGAAGACTTGGCCAAGGGCTCGGGGTCACGCCCACCAACACTGCTGCTCCCCTGGGAGCTGTAGCTGTGATGTGGCCAATTGGGGGCTGGTGGAGTGGGACAGAGGGACACTGTCCTTGCCTTGGCCAGCATCATTGCCGTGAGGCATGAGGTCTCTCTATCATACAGGACCAGCAAGGATTGTAAAAGTGGGAGGTGTCTCCCTTGTTGCCCTCTAAGGGCTGCATGCCCATCAGGGGCTGGGGTAACCATCTGGGATTTACCTCGCCAGGTGACCGGGCATCTACACAGTATGACAGCCACTAGCTGGTGCACCCTCTATGCGCCACGCGTGGGCCCCAGGCTAAGCTCTGCACATCACTGCTGCTGAGCCCCCTGGCTTCTTGGGGACCAGGATTTCATCCCCTGCTCCACTGCGGGGCTGCGGCCGAAGTCGCAGAGATGTGCAGTTGCTCATCCAGAGCTGCTCAGCGCGGCATGACAGGTCGTTATCTTGGTCTGCTTGATTCGGAGTGCTATTCCCTCAACCGCCGTGCTGTATTGATATTTGTACTTTTCTGCGTGAATTTCCTGCTTGCTTTAGGGAATTAATGTGACATTTCTTTGACAGCGTGTGTCTATGCCACAGCCAGCAAGAGAGAAAGAAGTGGCTTGTACTCACAAGTGGTGTGGCTGCAGCCTCCAGGTGACCTCAAAGGGAGGTACTGTGCATCTCAGCCCCTCTTTTCCCCTCACTCAGACTGGCCCCAGCTCAGCCCTCCTTGACCCTCCACGTGCCTCAGTTTCCCCATGAGGACAAGGGAAGTGTGAGGCAAGGAAGTGGCTGGGGCAGGGGGCTCAGGAGCTCTGGTGTGGGGTAGAATAGCTCCCAGTGGCATGGAGCTGAGCACCTCTCCAGGATGGAGAACTCTCTCCTCTCCCAGGGGTGCTGGAGAACCGCCTGTCTGGGCCTGCAGGAAGGCACGAGAATCCCCTTCCTGGGCTAGTCCAGGTGCCACATGCCTACTGTTCCCCTGTTTTCCCCTTGATGTCCTCATCTTTCCTTTGCTCCACGAAGTAGCCAGGCTCTTCTGGCGTGCTGAACACACGTAAAAGCACTTGGAACACATTTCCCGAAACGGACTGGTTAACAGAGTTCTTCAGCCTCCTCTAGAGCGACGGCTTTGCTGCTGTCCTGTGTCCAGGCTGGTCGCCACAGGGAGAGACGAGGACCCCCAACAGAGACCAGTCTGTCTTTCCCTTTTTCTTTTGGACTAAGACTACCGTTTTTCTACTTTGTCAGACAAACAACCGTTCGGTTCCTCTGCACTCAGTCCCTCACGCTTGCTTTTCCTGCCTTTAATGACATCCCAAACTTTTGTGGAAAAATAATTGATTGAATTTAAATTTCCTTAAAAGTTTAAGAGGTAATGTTACAGTATAAATTTCCTTCCAAACACTGAGTAGGGAAATATCCATTAGTGAAATTAACTACAGTTTCTAGGTAGCTAACAATGTGCCGTATACAGTAGGGCATGGCTAATGAACACTGCAGTGGGTGATATTTCATTATACAAATTAATGCTCACATTTTAATGGGAAAGTCACATAATGAATCTCGGCTTCAGTGACAGCAATTAGAGACACAGATTGTCCCCTTCTGGACAAGGCGCTGTTTAGCAATAAGCGGCTGTGTGAAAAGTCTTCAGGTTTACAACGTATATATATGCTTTGGGGGAATTAGTGTACAATTTATATCAATGTACTGAGGCTTCGCTGCAAACGCTCCACCATATTTATCTCTCCTGGTATTAACTAAGTAAAGACATGTAGGAAGACTAAATAAATACCCAAAAGAGGTTGCAATGTGGGAGGAGATTCAGTTACTGGACTTAAAAGTAGAATCACTTTTGGAAATTTAGGGGGGAAAAAAACCACAGAAGTGCAAATCACTTCTTAAAAGCTTAATAAAGTCATTTCCAAAGAGGGTATGAATCCACTTGTTATTTTACTTATTTATTTTTTTAAATATTTATATTTATTTTTATTTATTTATTTGAGAGTGACAGACAGAGAGAGAAAGAGGCAGAGAGAGAGAGAGAATGGGCGTGCCAGGGCCTCCAGCCACTGCAAATGAACTCCAGACACGTGCGCCCCCTTGTGCATCTGGCTAACGTGGGTCCTGGGGAATCGAGCCTCAAACTGGGGTCCTTAGGCTTCACAGGCAAGCACTTAACTGCTAAGCCAACTCTCCAGCCCTACTTATTTATTTTTTTTAGAGATGCTGTTGGGAACTTATTCTAAATAGCTCTAAAATAACCACTAGAAAAGGAAGGATTTCTTTGGACTATTAAGTGAAAAGTAACGGATCAGAAATGAAAGATATGGCCATTCTGTGAATTAGCTGTAGCTGTCTGTCAACCCAGGACACAGGAACCTGAGGCATGAGTAGCATGACTTAAGGCACTGGTCTATGCTACATGTGCAGACTCTGACTCGGTTAAAAAAAAAAAAAAAGATATGACCACATAGAAATAGGACAAAGAGTCAACCAAACTATATGACCATATATTTCTAAAATTGCTATGATATGATGACTAGGGAGAAGTTACCAATGATATCCCAAAGTTGAATGTATAACTTAATACCATGTGTCACTGGGAAACTGGCTTAAATACATGATGATTCCAATACTTTCATTAGCCCACCAAAATGAACCAATTAATTTTTTTTAAATGTGTTTTGTCCTTTCTAGAGAAAATTGTCTTTTGTAAAAATGCATGGTTCGGGTGTTCAGTACATGGTGAAAGGGCTCCCCAGAGAAGGCCACAAACACCCCCACTTCCTTTTCCAGGGGTGGGTGGTCTGATCTTGGACATCCTTGTTTCAGGTGCAAGTTTCAAACTGGCTTCTGGTTGAGATCCAGTCTGCAATGTGCGTGTGTGTTGGGGGGGGGCGCCTCTGTGGATCCCTCAGTGTGTGAAATATTGGATTAGATGTCAGTCTATGAATTGAGACAGGACATGCGAACAGCCGGAGAGGACGCTTTCCTTAGGAGCTTGGAGATTTTTCTCCCCACAGTTCAAGTTGGATGGCAGCTGATCTCCATGAGAAGGATTTGTCCCTCTCTCTGGTGTGCCTGTGATCTGCCAGCTCAGATGGCACATGAGTCGTGTGACCACTCCAACGAGCTGATGCTGGGAGAGCCAACCCCAACTATGGAGTGAGGACTCACGCATGCATGATTCCCTGCAAAGCGTGGGGCAGTCTAAAAGATGTCCCAAGGACATTTAGACTCATCCATGGCTTAAGTGGCCAATCACTCAAGTAGACAGCAGCTGACGGGTCCTGAGGTCCGCTGTGCCACACAGCTGCATGGACGATGCCTGCCCAGCTCTTGGTAGAATCAGACCTCAGTTGGAGGAAGCTGAGCAGGTCCATCGCCTAGTTTCTTGCAGAATTCTGGCCATGTTTGCAGCTGGGACTTGTCACAGTGGGCCCAGAGTGCCGGGGTGGAGGAGTGTGTTCAAACGCACTTGCTTTCACGGCGGTGCAGCTCAGCCAGGTGGACTCAGCATCTGGGTGTGCCGGCCAAATGGTAGATGGACTCTGACTGCCCCTCCGAGCTGTTCAACTTGCTGACGGGATTTCTTCTCAGTTCCTGCTCCACCCCTCCAGGCCAATGTTGTGCGAAGTTTGCCTCCTGAGCACTCTGAAATGTGTCCTGTGGGGAAAAGAACGCCTCAGAAGCAGCTGGGGTGTTTCCAGGGGAGCGCAGAGCCCCGCGGGCTGCCTGCGAGTCGATGCTCCTCCCAAAGGACTGTTTGCCCAGCCAGAACCGCATCCTGCAGCGCCAGCCTTAACCTCAAAAATCTCCCCGCTTCCCCAGGCCCCCTCACTGGAAAGACAACCCAGGAGAGGAGGGGAAGAACTGCAAGGCAGAGGGTTAGAGTTATAAGGGATCCAAAAAAAAAAAAAAAAGAAATTTAAATTTATTTTTTAAAGCACAGATCCAACAGGTTTATCCCATGGAAGGGCAGTCTGGAGCATTTATATGGGGGCAAGGGTGGCAGGAGGTGGCCACCCAAGCAAAGCCCTTTAAGACCTAGGCAAGGGATGGCACTTCACTGGGAAATTGGCACAGCAGGCAAGGAAGAATGGGCAGGGGGCATTCTTGAGAGTGTACATTTTTTTTTCCTTTAAGGTAGGCTCTCGCTCTAGCCCAGGCTGACCTGGAATTCACTATGTAGTCTCAGGGTGGCCTCAGACTCATGTTGATCCTCCTATCTCTGCCTCCCGAGTGCTGGGATTAAAGGTGTGCGCCACCACGCCCGGCTCTAAGAGGGGACATGTTTTTATACAGCCCGAATAACCCTTGATAATCCAGGAGCAGTCCCTCGTTCACCAGGGTTGAGGCCCAGTCAGACTCCAGTGCTAAGTGGACCTTTCTGGTTTCTCAACAATGGTCTTCCTTAGGCAGGGGCAGGGCGGGACAAGGCCTCTTCTGAGCTATAAAGATCAGTGATTGAGGGAAGGAGACCTGGCTGCAGTGGTGCTGTGTGCGAGAGAGTGTACGTTCATGAAATCCACTTGCTCCCGTAATTGCACGATATGTCTTCCCTCGGGGCCATGAGTGGAGGGAGGGGCCCTGTCTTTGCTTCCCGATTCAGTTCCCCGGGGGACAGCACTGGTGGTCAGGAGGCAGGAGGCGCTCATTTATCCATTGGATCATTCAGTCAAAACACGTGTGAATTAAAGTGCACGTTGCTGATATGTGTGTGCACACGTGCGGGGTCTCCTGCCCTTTCAGGAGACTTGGCATAGCTCTTCATGTGAGTTGACAGTTGGGATGAGGCCTCGGGGAACCTGTGCTCTCACTTCTCACAGTACAGGTTCGGGAAGGAAATCATCCAAGACCAGATCCTGTGTCCAGTGGAGCCCAGAATAACATGGGATGTCCAGACCCCAGCCCAGACTCTCCAAGTACCCCATGGGGGCTATTTGCAAAAGCATGCCACCAAGCCCGATTTGAAGGGTACTTACTCCCCAGGGAAGTTCTATAGTAGTGTCCACCCAGGCTCCATAGAGGAGCCCTAAAGGAGACCCCCAAACTGTGTTTGTCCCTTTGGGCTAATGAGCTCAGATTTGGGGAAGATGAAGCCAGATTTTTTAAGCCCCACCCCCAGTCAGCTCAGTGCAAGTACCAACTTCTGGCCCCACCCCAGGTCTTGGGGACCAGACACCGTGTTTTCCCTGACTCCCCTAATGGTTCTTTTGCACTGTGAACCAGTGTTCCAGTGTGCTGTTCAAACCTGCGACCAGGGGGCTCACGCACACCCCCCTCTGTCTCCTCTGTGTCAGCCCTCCCCACCTGAGGCATATCTGCATTCTTCTTGTAGTTCCTGCTAAGGAAAACTGGTGTTTTCTCCACAGATCTTTTGCTAGTTACACTTAATCACTTCCAGGTGCCTGTCTGAACTGCAGCCTGAGCCTCCCTGGTATCTGTCGGCCTCACCTCTGTGGCTATCCACTTGCTGGGGTCCCCACACAGTCTGCACTGATCTGTAGTCAAGATCCTCGGTTTCTAGCCCGGCTCTCCAGATGCAAGTCCCACGCTCAGCCTGAGGGACAAATTACCACATCTGGCCACTGGGACCCCAGCTGACCTGAAGTGCTGCGTGCCGCCATGGTTTCACAACCCATAAGTGGAATGTCCAAGGAGCAGTGGCTCAAGTGTGTCTGAATCTAACACAGGGATTAACCCCCGAGAGTACGAAAATGGTCTCTTGCCAATGTAGAGTCTCCTTCCGTACACCCTCAGCGTTGGTTGAGCCAAGGGCAGCTGTGCAGATTCCCAGTTGGTCTTTTGCCTCAACTCAAGATGCCTAAAGAAGTGTCCAGAAAAAAAACAAAAAAACAAAAAAACAAAGAAAACATCAGCTGCTTGTAAGAAGGAATACAGCAGGCAGTGTCCCAAAGTCTAGCACGCACCCCTCGGATGACGTGACATGTCCCCTGTCCACAATCTAGGCAACGGTACTCCCTTTGATAAATTCCAGACCCTAAGTGTCCTGTGCTCAGAGAATGGGGAGTCATCTCTAAAACCAGGTGCACAGAAATGTCTTCAGAATACACAAACGCCAGTCACTTAGCTTTCTTTCGAGTTGTATGCGTCTCACAATAGGACACAGGCCAGGTGTGCGGAGGTAGTTAAGCTTCCTGGGAGAGGTACTTATTAATAACTGGCAGGATACTATCTTGTGTAAGCTAACAGGGACCCACAGCCCCTACCTCTTGCCCAGAGTCTTTTCATTGCAAAGTCTAGAAAAGATTGCTAACAAATTCTTGAAATGTATTTAAATCCACAGTTGTTGACTTGGCTCCTCCTCTATCCCACAATGCCTGCAGATGTAAGTTGTCTGCTAAGGATACCACTCTGCACCGTGGAAAGGACAACAGAAGTTGGGCATTGAATTTAAATAAATATTTAATTCATGAAAATCATCTTATATGTTTCAAAAACATGCTTTAAAGCTATTTTTATTCTCTGGAAAGTGCTTATTATAGGTAAATTACACAGCTTACTACCAGAGCATTAGGTCTGCCATTAGTACAAATTTAAGGCACAACAAAGACCAGTAGATAATGTTAATTTCAAATACAGAGACTAAATATACTTTGTGCCTTTTTATTACTCATTTTCTTTTTAAGTTTTATCGACTGCTTTTTATCTTAACTATATGTCTTTACATGCCGCAATCACAGTGCACGGTAATGATATTAATATTTTATAGAACCAGTATTTATTGTGCTTTATTTAGAAACAATGCAGTAGGTCTGCAGATATCAGAGCCCGTCTGGAATGGTGCCCTCCAAATAATGATAAATTACTTGTGCGGTATGCCATTTGCTAATTATATCCATGATTTACTGCGGAGCAAGACTTAAATCATTCATTTCAGTCTTGCGTAACAGTGCCATAAAATTTTTTGGTTTAAAAATGGTTTCCATGTGTATAATTTAAACAAATTTTAGAGCCATTGTATACACAAAATATCGCAACCACCCATTTGTTACATATTTGTCTTTTTAAACTTCTACTTTTAATGATCACTGTGGTTGAAATTATTATGCTTAATTTTCATAATCATAGCTTTTAAATCTACAGCCGTTTTCACATGTTAGATAAAGAAAAAGATAGCTAATTGTGTGTAGATAGTATGTCATTCCTGAATAGTCCCCAATGGTACAAAATCATTAAAAAAGCTTAAGAGTACGAATTACTCTTCTATTAAAAAACAGTTGTTCTCTAACTAATTATTAGTTTGAGCTGTTTTGTTTCAAAGAACAAATGTTGATCCTTCTAGCCTCATTCTGCACACGAAAATGAGATAAACACTTTTTTTTTTCTTGTACCGATATCTGCAGGTGAGAAACCCTACAAGTGTCCTCACTGTGACTATGCCGGCACCCAGTCAGCATCGTTAAAGTACCACTTAGAGCGACACCATCGTGAGCGGCAGAATGGAGCTGGGCCCCTGTCAGGACAGCCCCCGAGCCAGGAGCACAAGGACGAGGGGTCCAGCAAAGCGCCTTTGTTCTTCAGGCCCGACATCCTGCGAGGGGCTTTTAAAGGTCTCCCTGGAATCGACTTCCGAGGTGGTCTTGCCTCCCAGCAGTGGACATCAGGGGTGCTGTCCTCTGGAGATCACTCGGCACAGGCCACTGGCATGTCCTCAGAGCTCCCTTCAGATGTCCTGAAGGGCGGCGACCTTCCTTCCAAAAGCTCCCACTTTTCTGAGATCGGACGAGCTTACCAAAGCATCGTGAGCAACGGTGTGAATTTCCAAGGGTCACTGCAGGCGTTCATGGACAGCTTCGTCCTCAGCTCCTTGAAGAAGAAGGACACGAAGGACAAAGTCCTTCCCGATGGCCCGTCCATGAAAGTCCACGCGGCGGATGGTGGCGAGGAGAAAGCCGGGGGGAAGTCCTCCCAGAGGAAGTCGGAGAAATCTCAATATGAGCCTCTGGACTTGTCCGTGCGGCCGGACGCCGCCGCCCTCCCGGGCTCCTCGGTCACGGTGCAGGACAGCATCGCGTGGCATGGTTGTCTGTTCTGCGCTTTTACCACATCGTCCATGGAGCTCATGGCCCTTCACTTACAGGCCAACCACCTGGGTAAAGCAAAGCGCAAAGACCACGCCGCGGGGGTGACGGCCAATTGCAAAGAGCAGGTGCGGGAGGCCAGCAAGGTGGCTTTGCTGCCCTCCATACAGTCCAACAAAGAGATGGCCCTCCCAGGGACCATTGGCGCTCTAGACTCTGCTTCGGAGAAGATGGCCCAAGGACAGGCCAAAGAGACCCTGGGGGACCCGAAGAGTGGCCCGTGGTCCAGCCATGCAGACCCTGCGTTTTGTACCTTCTCATCTGACTTCTACAAACAGTTTGGTGTTTACCCAAGCATGGGTGGCCCTGCGGCCACCAGTTCCTGCCCCAACAAAGGTCCTGATGGGAAAACCAGCCCGGAAGATGATGCTCCTATCTTGATCCCAGAAACCACGAGTAAAAACGCTACTGACGACCTCTCGGACATCGCCTCCTCAGAGGACATGGAGTCCTCCAAGGGAGACAACAACGAAGACGAGGAGATTGACACCGAGCCGGAACTGATGAGCAAGCCACTGTCCACCCTCAGCAAGGACGGCAGCAGCGATGCCCCCCAGCCCATGCAGGGACTGGTCTCGCCTTTAGCCCCGTCGTCGGAGAAGCAATGGCACAGCCCGGGCCTTCTTCCTGCCCAGGACCCCTCGGCAGGACTGTCGAAGCCAGAGCGGGGTCCCCCGGGTCTGGAGAAGCCCATGAACACACTGTCGGTCCTCAGGACCTACAGCGCCGATGGCTTAGCAGCCTTTAACGGGCTCGCAAGCACCACAGCAAATTCTGGATGTATCAAGAGGCCAGACTTATGTGGTAAGTTTTAGAACCATATTCCTTTAGTTCATTTCCCAAAACGTCACTGCTGAATAGTGCGTTAAAAAATAATAATAAAAATAACAATCAGGTAGAAGAAAAAAAAAACACAATAAGGTATTCTTATCCATTAGTGAGTTTTAAACTGAACCTAAAAAGGCACAGAACGTAAAAGGCCACCACGGTTTGCACAGTGTAGACAATCATAAAGGTTGATTTCACTTCTATTTTTGCAGTTCAATTGCCAGTGTTATGTTCTCAAATGCCTGTACAGAAAGCATGCAAAGGGAGTGGTATCTTACAATGTGAACACCTCCAGTCTTTTATTTGTAAATTGAGGAGGGAAAGAAAATCTACTTTACAAAAGAGAGTGGGGGGGGGGAGAGAGAGAGACATGGTAACTTGCAAACTTTTCAGTATTTTCAACTCATGCAAAAAAAAAAAAAAAAAAAAAAAAAGAGAGAGAGAGAGAGAGAAAGAAAGAAAAAAAAGAAAGAAAGAGAAAAAATACCTAAGGAGAATTCCTTACCACTTTGCTTAAGCCGAATCCGCTTCCCTAAACTTCTTTTATTGACTTAGAGGATACTAAAATCATACGACACTAACCACAGTATAGAAACAGAGACCTCTCCAAATAGGGAGATGGCTCTGGGGTGTTTGTGACTCATCTGCAGAGATATCAAGTGGCAGTTACCATGACTTCGCCTTCTACTGTTGCCTTCTGTCTGTGTCTGTCTGTTCACCTGTCTGTTGTTCTATCGCGAAGTGTACATTGTGAAGTCTCTGATCAGCGGTGTGGTAACCCTGTGTGTCTTGAGTTTATGCCTGTCTGATCTTGTGAATGAGCACTTCTTTAACTCCTTAAAGAATAGTGTTAGCCCATAGTAATTCCAGATTCTAAAACAATCTTAAACTTGAATCAGATCAAATGGACGTTGGGGTGGGCAGGATGGACCGGTGTCTTTTCTTGGCACCCAGATGTTTGCACTTCAAAGACTGTCTCCAAGAGCAGCTCCCTGTGCACTGTTCCCTTTGAAACTAGCCCCGAATACACTCTCTGGAGACAAACAGCATGGGACCTCACTATCTTAATTTGTAAACAGATTTCTGAGATTTTCCTTCATCTGTGGAAAGAAGGAAAAGAGAGAGGGAGGGAAGAATTGAACATGGATAGGTCTCTGAACCTCGGCATCTTGATGCTTCTTTTAGCATAGAGCGGGAATCAGAAAGTGAGATTCTGGGTTTGTAATCCGAATTGATATTTTTTTGCTTTTGTTTGTTTCCCCCCCTCTCTAATTTACTAAGAACTGGATCAAGTAGTCAGAAATATTTTTTTTGAATTGTCAAAAATCACTAAATAGATTTCTGACAGCTCAAAAAAATATTGACAGCCCCCTATACTGAGTGGTTTATGAGGTCTCCAGATCTATATTTAGCCACATACAGTTCATTACTTTTGAAGCTGTTAAAAACAATATTTAAAAGAAGAGAGGGGTTTTATGTCTGTCCAGTTTTTTTCCTTTATTCTTCTGGGGTGGGGAGCAACATTTAAATACTTCTCCATTGTTGTTTTAAGCTTGTGGTTGAGTTTTTCAAAATTATTATTATTTGGGGGATATTTTTAAAGTCTATTTTCAGTTCTTTCAACTACCTACATAGGACAACAGTTCCTGCCAGTAACCCATGCATCAGAAAAGATCAAAACCTGGCATGGGCATAAGTTCATTATTATTATTAAAATGAGCTCATGATGCCCCCATTAATTTTCCCATCTTCCTAGCAGTGCAGAAGGAAGGCTGCCTGCCTTGAGGAGGCTTATCCAATGGTGAGGGTGGAGGGGCCATTATACAGGGGAGCCTCTGGACAGTGCCGGTAGACATTCTCAGCCCTCCACAAATAACATCTCATAACACCCATCTAACATTTCCATGCCCAGTCAACCTCACACCCTTCTAAGCAGCAGACCCTGGCATATGTGACACAGCCTCTCTTTTCCAAGGGACACGAGGACCCTTGGGCTGCCAGGCAAGAAAGCTTCCTACACAGTGTCCGTGTCCCTGTGCTCTAGAATACCAAAACTACTTCTTAACGGGCCATCGACTGCCTATTTTTAGAGAGGCTTGCTTCTGTGTTTCAGGTGGCCTCGTTTCTTCTGAGTCCTTCTGCTCTGAGCTGGAAGCGGGCAGGGATCGGTGCCTCCCGTCCTTCGCACTTGCTCTGGTCTCCAGAATGGGCTCAGCTGGGTCTAGCTCTCATCCCCCTGTATCTGGCCCAGCAGAACTGCAGTCTTTTCATGTACTTGCTGGCCACGGTGGCATTCCAGGACCCAGAGAGGTCAGGCATAGATATCCTGGGCCAAAGCCAGTATCTGGGGGCAAACTTAAATTGATTAGTTAAAGTTATTTTCCCCTCTATCTCACACAGTTGCCAGTCTTCTCTTTTCAGTGCTGCATGAAGCGGGGTCTGAAAGCTGTAAGCACCCAGCCCCCCCCCCCCACCATCCCTGTCAGGTTGCAAGGCTGTAAAGGTGCTAGGTGTAAAGTTTTCCTTGTGTCCATTGTTTCCTCTCAGCTCCACTTGAAGCAGAGGTGGCTTTGCAACAGCCCTGCCAGGTCAGTGCCCACTCTTCCTCATGAAGCCGGACTTTGCCAACTCTAAGCCTTCTTCCTCAGCATAGAGCAGGGAGCCTCACTTGGTGTGATTAGCAAGCCTGAATCCCCACCTCCATGCCCCCAGCAACTGGCTTGTGCGAGTAAGTGATGTCGCTCCTTATAGGGAACTCTGTTTCTACCGAGTGCACAGACATCATCTGTATCAAGTACACACCAGCCCCTCACCACCACCCCCACCATCAGTGCCCCCCTCATATTTTCCAGTAACCTGGAGAGTGTCTCTTCTCGTCTAAATCATTGAGTAGTTCTTGGGCCAAAGGTAGCAGTCTCAGATGCCTTCATCATTTCTGCACTGTTGCTTCCTAACTTTCAAATGCTGATCCTGAACTCTTTACTGTCCAAACCTGGGGGTCTTGGCCCACGTGCACTGACCAATCATAGCCACTGCCTCCCTGACTTGGGTGCAGCAGAGCGAGCCAATGGAGAGAGGCTGCCCCAGCCTCTTGGGTAGATGGAGTCCTACAGCATGGCCCACGTTGCTGAGGGCAGGAATGTGAACTTTCAAAAGATCTTTGCACAGAGGATGGCACACTAGCATGTCATGGACATCTGATCCTGTGGGGGACATTGAGCCATCTGGGAGAACCTATGACATAAGTTGGAGGATATTTGTTGTTGCTGTTAGAGGGGGGTCAGGTCTCCCTAGATAGGATCTCCTTGCATGACTTTCATCCTCATCAAAAGTTGAACTTCCTGAGGTGAATTCTAGGTTGCAGATATGGCTAACACCCCTTTATTCTGCTGAAGAATATGTGTAACTAGTCAACGAAGTGCCACTAGAGGACTTGGATGTGTCTTGAGTTTGACCTTGGCTTTGTAATGGAACAAACTCCACTTGGATATTTATGTAGGGTGAGGGGGCAGCAAGAACAGACCAGAATAGTATCACACCCCATGACAAGCAAGGCAGACAGGTCCCGGGTCCAGCCCGAGGAGCTATGGTGGAAGTGTTGCTGAGTGGATAGCTTGGCTATCCAGGAAAGCATGGGAGATATAGGCTTCGCCATGCACACAGTGCAAGGGCTGGTCTGCAAAACACCCACAGAACACTATATGAAATTCTAAAGACCACAGTTCACCCCAGAGATTGTTCATGTAGAGAGTAACGAGATGACCTCTAAGCCTGGCCTTGGGAACTGAGACAGACATCCAGGTGTAGAATTGATGGCTTGGCTTTCATAAACAGGGGTTTCTCTGTCCTTTGGTTAATCCCTAGAGGGTTCCTACCTCAGAGGTAGGATTGATAGTGAAAACTAAAGTCAGAATAAGAAAAGGTAAGGAGAAAAGTGCCATTCCTTTATCCTCAGGAGCAATGCTCTGGAGTTATGCTACTCAGCAAAGCCTGGACACATGATGAGAATCTACCAGCACATCAGTCATGGAGTTGAGGCCCTGTGTGCAGTGGATGTCAGATCAAGTGGTCCTCTTGCATGGGAGGAAGCCAGTGAGAAGGCAAGGTTGAGAACAGGAATAATTCCAGCATTCCCAATTTGTGATGCTTAAGTTACTGGGAAAGTGTTTTTTCCTTAACCCAAATTATGGAATAAGGGTCCTGTGGACTTCTGTAGGAATAAGGGAAGTGGGATCCACACTCCCTTGTCAGAAAAGAGATAAAGAGCCCATTGTAACCTCCTCACCTCATATGTTCTAAAGTACATGATGAGAGGAACCAGGATTACCAAAGTGTACTCACCGAATGTAAGTTCTATCTTCACATGGCTTTGGCATAGGAATCCTGAAAATACGGACAGTTTCCCAGGGACACAGCCTAAAGCAGAGGCCAACAAATATTTCCTTAAAGGCCAGAGGACAGGTATTTTAGGTACTCAGGTCATGTGGATGCTCTCAACTCAACTCCACTATGCCAGGCAGTACCCAAAAGCAGTGGACCACATGTAAAGGAATGGTGGTCAGGTCTGTGTTACAATAATACTATATGAAATCAAGCAGTAGGGAGACTGGCCTTGGCCAGTGAGTTGATTTGCCAGCCATAGCTCTGGTATAAAGAAGAAGTTCTCCTGCGTCATGCCAGGGAAGAAATGAAGTGTGCCCTCTGCTGTTCCAGCCGGCAGTGAGATGATGCAGGAGGAGCCTTCATCAACAATTGCAGTGAGATGATGGCACAGGAAGGGCCTACATCCACATCTGCAGTGAGATGATGGTATAGGAAGGGTCTTCATCCACATCTGCAGTGAGATGATGGTACAGGAAGGGTCTTCATCCACAGCTGCAGTGAGATGATGGTACAGGAAGGGTCTTCATCCACAGCTGCAGTGAGATGATGGTACAGGAAGGGTCTTCATCCACATTTCCAGTGAGATGATGGTACAGGAAGGGTCTTCATCCACAGCTGCAGTGAGATGATGGTACAGGAAGGGTCTTCATCCACATCTCCAGTGAGATGATGGTACAGGAAGGGTCTTCATCCACAGCTGCAGTGAGATGATGGTACAGGAAGGGTCTTCATCCAGAGCTGCAGTGAGATGATGGTACAGGAAGGGTCTTCATCCACAGCTGCAGTGAGATGATGGTACAGGAAGGGTCTTCATCCACATCTGCAGTGAGATGATGGTACAGGAAGGGTCTTCATCCACAGCTGCAGTGAGATGATGGTACAGGAAGGGTCTTCATCCACAGCTGCAGTGAGATGATGGTACAGGAAGGGTCTTCATCCACATCTACAGTGAGACGATGGTACAGGAAGGGTCTTCATCTACATCTGCAGTGAGATGATGTTATAGGAAGGGTCTTCATCCACATCTGCAGTGAGACGATGGTACAGGAAGGGTCTTCATCCATAGCTGCAGTGAGATGATGGTACAGGAAGGGTCTTCATCCACATCTGCAGTGAGACGATGGCACAGGAAGGGTCTTCATCCAGAGCTGCAGTGAGATGATGGTACAGGAAGGGTCTTCATCCAGAGCTGCAGTGAGATGATGGTACAGGAAGGGTCTTCATCCACATCTGCAGTGAGACGATGGCACAGGAAGGGTCTTCATCCAGAGCTGCAGTGAGATGATGGTACAGGAAGGGTCTTCATCCACATCTGCAGTGACATGATGGTACAGGAAGGGTCTTCATCCACAGCTGCAGTGAGATGATGGTACAGGAAGGGTCTTCATCCAGAGCTGCAGTGAGATGATGGTACAGGAAGGGTCTTCATCCAGAGCTGCAGTGAGATGATGGTACAGGAAGCGTCTTCATTCAGAGCTGCAGTGAGATGATGGTACAGGAAGGGTCTTCATCCACATCTGCAGTGACATGATGGTACAGGAAGGGTCTTCATCCACAGCTGCAGTGAGATGATGGTACAGGAAGGGTCTTCATCCAGAGCTGCAGTGAGATGATGGTACAGGAAGGGTCTTCATCCACATCTGCAGTGAGATGATGGTACAGGAAGGGTCTTCATCCACAGCTGCAGTGAGATGATGCACTGGAAGGGCCTCATCAGTCCCTGCAAGGTGTCATCTGTTGCCACTAATGCCAAAGGGACTCCCCAGAGGACTTCACGTGTGTAAAGACATTCAGGAAGGCATTATCATACACAACCTGTTTTATAGCATCCCCACACCACACATGAAGGGCAAAAGCAGGAGATAGAGTACTTCATGCTTGCCTCCACTAGAGCCTGGAACCTCCCTCACAGAGGCATAGGGGTGAAATACAGTGACAGATGTCAGAGAGCTTGGGCTCCTGTCTTGTGGGCATTACTGTGCAGAGGTGTGCGTCCACCTGAGGCTGTTGCAAAGAAACGATGGCAGTATCCAGACATCTTCCCATTGCCATGGCCCCCACAATCTTCCTTTCCAGTCTGCTAGAGGCAGACTTATTCCCTCATGATGCCACATTGTCAGTAGGTGTTTCTTGGTGCATGGGACTGTTGGCTTGGAAAGACAACGTGGGTGGTGATGGCATCCCATCCTGGTGGTTATAGTGTTTTGATTTCCACTCAGTTCTCTCCTGACATAGGTGAGTGCTTAAGGGTAGGGAGTATATATATATATATATATATATATATATATATATATATATACATATATGCATACTACACATATATGTACATGTACACACACATATATGTGTGTGTATGTGTATATATATATATATATATATATATATATATATATAATCTCACACTGAAAGTTGAATGTATGGCATATGCAGACACCTTAAGCCCTAAGCATGGCCTGTGATGTATCACCACCTATGGTAATTGGTTCATAATTTGGTCTAGTGGAGCAGTCCATGATGTGATCCTGAACACATAGATTTCAATAAGTGAAGGAAGTCAAATTAGGAGAATGGCACAGGAGAAGCACAGGGTTTCATCTGTGATGTGTGGGGGTCCAGGTGAAATGCAGCTGACCCCAGGGAAGACAAGCACCACAGAGTGTGGACTTCTCCTGCTGCTGTGTCTGGAGCTGCCTTGCTTTGTTAAAGCCAAAGAGGCAGTGGCGTTCCCAGCCCCTTCTCTAAGAGCTGTGATCACACTGAGATGGTCGTCAGAGGCTGGAGAAGGCACCTCGCTGCCCTCCCTGTCCTTGCGTGATGCGGCCATTTACAGACCTGCTGTGACCTCCATGGTCCAGCCTGCTCCCTTGCACAGTGTGGCCCAGTAGGAAGGGCCATTTGACCTGTCGTGAAGTCCAAGGGCAGACCTTGTAAGTTCATAAACATCACCACCTCATTCTGCTTGTCCACTGGCTGCCTCATAACTGACTGCAGAAACCTTGTCTCTGACTATGACGGAATGAAACATAGGTAATATCCCCTAGGATCTCCTGGTGACATCAGCACGCCAAACAGGCCCCCCTCAGCTGTCACCCAGAGGCCAGAGCACTGGCACCATGTCTGACAAAAGGGCAGCTTCCTCCACAATCTTCCAGCACTCTTCTCTTCCCCTTCCCTCTTTTTTGAATTAAGTGGGCATGCCACTGGTGCGATGTCATTCATGCTGCAGGATGGCAGGACTGTTGTGAGGATGCCATCGTATTTTGCCAAGTGGTCCACTCGTCACTTCAGAACACACAAATGGTTGGTGTCTGCAAGTCGGCAAACACCGGTGACATTTAGCCTCGTTTATGTTCCTTTCCTCTTGCTGCGTATTTTTTTTTAATTTTTATTTTTTGGCTTCAGAAAGATACTGTGTGCATCAACAGTGCCTCCGAAGCAGGAGTAAAGTCTGGTGGCGTTTATTTTGGTAGTTACGTCCATATTCTTTTTGGATTGCACGAAACCTCTTGCCTGGGATCCAGCTTCCTAGGCAGGAGAGAGGAGCCAAATGCTTTGGTTCCAAATCTGTGTGGTTTCCCCTCTGGTCATGAGTGAAGAGTGGGAGGGAGAGGGAGGGTGTTGAGGAGCGGGCTGTCAGCGTCCCTCCCTCCAAGCAAGCTCAGACTCCACCACCCACCCACCGTAGGAACACTGTGGCCGCGTCGGCGCGTGACAAGTGGCCACACGCAGGGTGCCAGAGTTCCCGCTTTGGCCTCGGCCTCCTGAGGCTGCTGAATTGGAGTGGTGGGTACGAATGACAGCCATCGAGATTCAGGCCACATGTCAGCTGCGGAAGGAATCAGGTGGTTTCTTTCCTAATTTTCAGATGCTGTATGCAAAGCCCAGGTTTCAAATAAGTAGCAATTATCTCCTATTACTTAGTGCTGATCAACAGCACCGCTGTCTAATTGCCAGCCTGCCCTAATCACATACACTATTCTTGCTTTCGCCAGAGAAGGAAAGACCAAATTTTATAAATATTGCTTTATTGTCATTATTCCATTAAACAATTAGGGGCTGCGGCCCTGCCCTTGCTTTCAAATGCCTCTAGCCCAAATGGTTTCTGGATTGTTTAATGAATCTACACGTTTTCTTTCAGGTAAGTGACACCCCCCTGTCCTAGTCGGTCTATCTGGACTTCCCCTTGTCTGTCCGTGCTCCTTGGTGCTTATCTGCAGCTTGTTAACCATGCAAGGTCGAGAGAAGAAGGTATATGCATATGCGTGTTGAATAAATCATGACTACTGGCCCAGGCATGGGTGTGTAGACAGCACACCCACCTACATTCTGTGCAGCAGAGAATCAGGAAGGCTGGAAGCACTGCCCCAGACACTCCCATTTAGTCACAGGTTGCAAAACTTACTAACTCTGAATGGGAAAGAAAGTCCCTCAAAGTCATAAATGCCTAGTGACCAAAAACTGGTGGGTGGCCGGTTTCTTGACCTGTGAAAACCTGGCTGGGAGATGGGGGTGTGCTCTCCCAATTCCCTGAGCTGACAGAGCCCGTATGCCCCCACCCCCCTGCTAGTCTGGTCGGCATTTACTGCCTGTGTCTGAATGTCATGTATTTTGTAACACTTAGAACTCAGAGAAGTGCAGTAATTATCTCCCCCCACCCCCTTAGTATTTAAGCAGAAATATTACTAGCTTAATATTGTGTCAGGTCGTCGTCGTATTAACCAGGAACAGATGACAGTAAAATCCCAGCGAACAGAGCAGCACTTTGACATTCACAACTTTTAAAAATGGTGATGGAGGCAAAATGTGTAAACTTGTACCGGGTTATCGTGTACTTTGGAATAGAGTATTGTTGAAGTCATTAGAAGATATATTAAGGTGTTCCTGGTAATGAAGGCATGTAAGTTATCATAATTGTAGCTTTCTGAATAAGTGTCAAACTATATCTTTAAGTGTGCTGTATGCTGAGTTACAAGTTAGGTCATTTATGAATGGAATGTAAAACAATACTAAAAAAAAATGCTTCAATAAGTTATCTTGGTATTGCTAATAAAAAGAAAAGCTGTGAAACATTAGTGCAGTTTGAGTCATTATGTTAATGCATTTCACGTCACCCATCCCCCCACCCCGCCACCCCTGGCATGCTCTTCTCCATTTGGAACCTCAGCAGGACACTTAGGGCATGTCCCTTGCATTTTTTTCATCCATCTTCAGGTGGGCCTTGGAACAAAGAACAATTCAGACAAACATACCAGAGGAAGGGGGCTCCCCGATTTGTGTGGGAAGACACTGTGGGTGCATAAGGCCACACACACACACATGCCCATCTTTCTGTACAAGTGACACACGTTGGCATCTGGACCCTGGGACCACTCATAAGACCTGTGGATAGGGGAGACTTGAACAAAGAGCCCACAGTCTCCAAACCCAACCCCAGAAGCTGAAAAGGCCCTTACATCCAGCCTCCTCCAACAAACCCTTCCTTCCATCATGTGAAAGGCATTTTATTTTATTTTATTTTATTGAGGTAGGGTCTCTCTCTAGCCCAGGTTGACCTGGAATTCACTATGTAGTCTCTGGGTGGCCTCTAGCTCATGGCGATCCTCCTGCCTCTGCCTCTGCCTCCTGAGTGCTGGGATTAAAGGCGTGTACCACCACGCCCAGCTAAAGGGCAATTTTTAATGGAACACCGTGGACATGTTTTGGTCAATGGCTATGTTTGTTCTAACAGGCTTATTGACTGTTCTTCTCCCACCTTGGCCCTTAATGAGGGGTATGGGGAGAGGAGTTCACTATTTATTTATTTATATTTTTAGAGAGAGAGAGAATTGGCATGTCAGGGCCTCAGCCACTGAAACTGAACTCCAGATGCTTTCGCCACCTAGTGGGCATGTGCAACATTGCGCTCACCTCACCTTTGTACATCTGCCTTACGTGGGATCTGGAGAGTTGAACATGGGTTCTTAGGCTTTGCAGGCAAGTGCCATAACCATTAAGCCATCTCTCAAGCCCTTTATTTATTTATTTATTTATTTATTTATTTTAGAGCTTTCTTTTTATTTGCTTTGCCTGAACTGGACATCCATGAGTTGGGCTCTTGGGTTCTGCTGTTTCAAACTTCCTGACCTGAGACTACGTTGCACACTTTCGTGCTCAGCACTATGCCCTATGTAACTGGTCCTATTGGGGCAAAGCTTAGTATCTGAAGCCCCAAATGTGTTAAACTCCCAAACAAAAATTAAGTGCCCCAGAGAGAGTGGAACTCCAGAAATGTCCACTGAAAGAACTTTGCCCTCAGTAACAGGACAAAGGCATCAACTTTACCAGCTGAAACATTCACTCCAGTGTTTCACATGAAAAAAGAAAAGAAAAAAAAAAAAAAAAAAACAACTCATTTTCCTGATCCAAAAGAAAGACCCAACATTATATCATCTCTTAAGTGGGGGAAGAGATGGAAAGTGAGAGACCACATGTCTAGAAAGATGTGACAAGAGCCTCAAATGGAAAACATACATCTTGAAGGTTTCCAATCCTCCCAGAGTTTAATGCCTTGGATTAACAGATTCCCCGCAGGTGACTGTGGGCTCTAGTAGCAAAGGTGGTCATCCCAAATAACTCACAGAGGCGAAGGAAAAGACCCTCGCCTTTAGGCCCTGGGTCCCTGGGTCTGCCCAGCCATATCCAAATGGTGCCAGGTGTACCAGGATGTAGGCCGGGCTTGCATAAAAAGGTGGTCCCAGGAGGGCCATGTCTTCATTCCTGATTGGCACCTGAGCCTGAGGAGCTCCCCAGAGGGAAGTGTGATACGAGAATGGAGGGCGCTTTATTTAAGCCTTCTCCTGAGCTGCCTCGACCTGTGTTGAGCACATTGTCCCTGACATCACCGGTCACTTCAGTCACAGCACACGCTCCCCTGAAGCTCTGCTGACACGTTGTACCTGCTAGTTTGGTCACTGTGGCGAGGATGGGGCGCTGAGGGGTTTAGGTGCAGCCAAGGGGTGGGGACAGGCCTTGGGATGGGATGTGGGAAGTGGGGAGAGAAGAGTGTTAGAACGGCCCGGTGTTGACAGCCGGGAAGGCTCCCTGGAGCCACATATCCAGTCATCTGCTGTTCCCTCTTCCTTCTACCCGGGGCTCAGTCCCCCTGACGAGGGACTGTAAGCTGGAAGACTGAGTTGCGTTTCCTCTCTAAAGTGGGGGGTATTTCCTGAGTAGCTCCCCCGTGGTAACTGCTCAAGCTGAGAAGAGACCTTTGTGGATTCTCATTCTCCCGTTTTTATGAACCCAGTCCCAGCCTCCCCCCCACCTCTCATTTTGGGACACCCACCTCATAATGGTCCCTCTGCAAGGCTGACTTCCTCCTCCGCATTCCTGCCTCTGGGTGGCAACTCCCTTCTCACCAGTTCAATGTTTGGGGAATACCCTATGTGATAAATGCAAGGGAGCTGGGTGGATCCGGACCTTTGCAAGAAGGAGACCACTTTACTTCATGGGGCTCTGCATAGGGGCTGACAATTCTGAGTCTGGCTGACCCCGCTCTCCTCCCTTCCCCCTCCAAACTCCCATCTAACCCCACATGAGATGATAACAAGCCCTGCCAGTTTGGATTCACAGTGGGGGGCAAACACAACACCTCCAGCTGGATCTATCCTTGGCGTTCTAACCTAGACCCTTCCCAGCATGGACACGTCTCTGCCCTGTGCTTGATAAGAGACGCCCGAGGATCCCCACTTACGGAACACAATTACAAGGTGTCTGTGACTTAAAACGATAGAGGCCAAGGAAGATCACTTACTTTGCAGAAAGTCTTCAAATTCATGTCCTCATTTCTCACCAATTTGGAAGTATATGCTTTTGAAACTTTGATTCTCTAGTGAGAGGGGGAGAACATACATGTGGGGACAGATTAGTGCATATATGTAGTCACTTTGTTCTCTTCACAGGGGTTAAATTGCATTCCTAGACACACAGGGGCCCATTGGCAATGGTGCCCCCGCGTGAGCAGAGTCTGCCCCTTGAAGGAACAATGCCCATCCCCAGGGTCAAAGTTAGGGAACTCTGTGCAGCTATTTCATTAGCAAACTTACCCACCTGGGCACCCCAACGTTGGCTGGTTTCATGAGGAGTCTGTCTTTCACACTCTCTGTGGAGCTCTCCAGACACACCCATTTAATGGTAACCTGCTCACAAGGTTAAGTTTTTTTTTTTTTTTTGAACTTCTCGTTGTCAAATTAACATAATATGTCCTCAATTCTCCACATAAAAGGAGAAAGGTAACCAACCAGGGAAGGTAAATTTGCAATTAATTTGCCAAATTATTGCTCTTTTTACATGATGGACAAGTCGCCTTTCTGGTTTGAGTCCAGCGGTTGATGATTGATACGTCCTGGGAGGTGGGCTGGAGGTGATCACAGTACAGGCCACTTTTAGGGGTACCCTGCACCTGAGAAAGTGTTGGAGGTAGATGTTTGGATGGAAGTGCGGTAACCCCCTGCGGGTGAGTGATTAAGAGGGCCATGGTAAGATCTTTCTTGTCAAGGAAAGGGGTCTTTATCTCCTCAATCTCGGAAGACTCCCTGAGGGACATGGTTACCCCAAAGGGTCACCTCAAAGCAGATCCTTAGGTAGGCACCAGTAGGCAGAAGGGTGATATGGGAGGCAACTCCAGGAATCATGACCTCAAGAGAGGATGGGGAAGAAGAGTGCGAGGGTGGGAGGCCAGGGCGGGAGTTTTCACAAGAGGGCCGCTGCAGGGGCACTGGGCTCTGCTGAAGAAGTTTCCAGTCTTGTCAGAGCCAAGGACAGGAGCAAACGCATGCAGGCCGCAGCTCCCTGTGGGAAGTGAATTGCTGACATTATATGTTAAGAAATACACAGCCCTTCCGGGGTTGGGATGGGTTAGCGGTTAAGGCATTTGCCTGCAAAGCCGAAGGACCCAGGTTTGATTTCCTAACACCCACGTTAGCCAGATGCACAGGGGGGCACATGCATCTGCAGTTTGTTTGCAGTGGCTGGAGGCCCTGGCGTGCCCATTCTCTCTCTCTCTCTCCCTCTCTTTCCCTCTTTCTCTGTCAAATAAATAAAAATAAAATATTTAAAAAAAGAAAAAGAAATACACAGCCTTTCAACTCGGGCTGACTCACGAGGGGAAGGAAGGATCGTCATGCTGTCTGAGGTCAGAGGACCAGGCATCTGGAAGCAACCAGGCTCCAGGGGGCTCACACAACTCACTTCTCTTCCTTGGGCTCCATGTCTCTAGGAGACAGGCAGTGTGGATGTCTCTGACACCCTCCTTGGCCTCCAACTCTATAAACTTCATGACCTCTATAGCCTTGACATTCAGGTAACCTTATTAGCCTGTTGGTTCTGGACCCCTCATGAGCACCCCTCTCTAGAACGCCCCTCCACTCCCAGGAGAGGAAAACCACATTGGCATTACCACAAACCTATGAGCACACGAGACTTCAGCTCAGACAAGTCCATTCACTGTTGCTGGCCACAGTGGGGTGGCAGTTGCTGAGGGACGTTTATTAAGTCATAAAATCATTGAAGAATTTCTTTCTTTGTTTTTAAATATTTTTTTTTCAAGGTAGGGTCTCACTCTAGTTCAGGCTGACCTGGAATTTACTATGTAGTATCAGGGTGGCCTCGAACTCACAGCAGTCCTCCTACCTCTGCCTCCCGAGTGCTGGGATTAAAGGCGTGCGCCACCACAGCTGGCTGAAGAGTTTCTCTTTTAATAAAACTGGATTTCCAGCTTCAGGAAAGTGCAAGAAAAAGCTGGTTATTTACCATGCTTTTTGTTTTTAACTTCTTATGTTTAGCGCTAAGCTTGAGAAGCTTTTTTTTTTTTTTTTAATCACAATCAGAGGTTCTTAAGCAATTTACAGATATCAGTCTGTGAATTCACTGTGTTCCTCTTGGATATTAAATGCCCCATCCCTGCCACTTCCACCCAACACAGAGACCTCACAGAACACAGGCTCCACAGAGCAAGGGCTAAGGCACCTGGGGCATCTAGTTTTCACATGTGCAACACAGAAATAGGTCCACCCACTGCTTTCCCTCCCTAGAACCTTTCTGTTCTTTCCATTTTCCCAGAGTTCCACTGGCCACTCAAAGCCACTTTATTTATTTATTTATTTATTTATTTATTTGGTTTCTCGAGGTAGGGTCTCACTCTGGTCCAGGCTGACCCAGAATTAACTATGTAGTCTCAGGGTGGCCTTGAACTCTCGGTGATCCTCCTACCTCTGCCTCCCAAGTGCTGGGATTAAAGGCGTGCGCCACCACGCCTGCTCAAAGCCACTTTTTAAAAATATTTTATTTATTTATTTATTTATTTATGAGAGAGAAAGAGACAGATAGAGGGAAAGAGAGAATGGGTACGCCAGGGCCTCCAGCCACTACATATGAACTCCAGACACATGTGTCCCCTTGTGCATCTGGCTTACGTGGGTCCTGGGGAATCGAACCTGGATCCTTAGGCTTCACAGGCCAATGCAGTACCTCTAAGCAATTTCCCCAGTCCTCTCAAAGCCACTTTTGCTTAGCATCTGGTTCCAAGTTTGGGACAGTATATACCATCCTAAGTGTGAATTCAGGACCTTGTCTTCGTGTTTTACATTGCATGTCTTGGCACAGTCTTCTCTCTTTCTCTCTCTCCCTCTATCTTTTGAGGTAGGGTCTCGCTCTAGACCAGGCTGAACTGGAATTTACTCTGTAATCTCAGACTGGCCTTGAACTCACAGCAATCTTTCTACCTCAGCCTCCTGAGTGCTGGGATTAAAGGCGTGTGCCACCCTACCCAGGAGGGGAGGGGTAACAGAGAGAGAAAGAATAGGCACGCCAGAGCTTCTAGCCACTGCAAATGAACTGCAGACACATGTGCCACTTTGTGCATCTGGCTCTACACAGGTTCAGAGGAATGGAACTCCAAGGATCATTACGCTTTATGGGCAAGCGCCTTCGCTGCTGAGGCATCTCTCCAGCCCACAGCCATCTCTGGACCCAGCTGCCTCTGTGCTGCCATCCAACAACTGGGAAATTGAGTTACCCTTAAGAAAAGAAAATGATTATGAATGCCTTAGAGGTTGAGAAGTCACCTTCATCACCGTTATTTTAGGACATCTATTGCCAAGCGGGCTCGTGGCAGAGTACCACGGAAACCAAGACCCTGCTAGGAACCTGTCAGGGGACTGTGAATCTGGGAGGGCTATTGGGAAGCAGGAGGGCTCTCCTATTATGGCGACTGTCCTTGCCTCTTGAAGGATCTGCTTGTACACCCAAAAAGGATCCCAGTACCTAGACTGAGATCTGAAGACCTAGGCTGGGGTGGGGAGGCAGCAGCACAAGGATCCCATGAGCCCATGTCTGCTCACGCACACTCGTCTCCACTGACTAACTCTGCTGCGTTCCTGTTTCTTAATGACACAAGGTCTCGGGAAAACTGCACAAGTTATCTTTGGTGGCCAACTTTGGGGACAGGGTTATTGGACCAGGAGATTGTCCTAACATTAAAACTTCAGGCCTGAAGTATTTGTCCTTTCTAAGCCATACCCAAGACCATTGCCTACTTTTAAACCACAAGCAGAATTTTCTCTAGACTTTTGGGGCTTAATGCCCTTGCCCAGATTAAACATCTGGATCCCCATAAGGCTAGCGTGGCTTTGTGCAAGGACCGGGTGTACTGACCTCACTGCTCCTGTTAGACACAGGAGGGAGAGAGGGCTTGTGGGTGGGGCTGGGTGTGATGGAAACTTTGGGGTGGGAAGAGGGACTGGCAGGGGAGGTTTCTCTAGGCCTGATGATCCCAAGAGAGTGTAAGAGCAGTCTGAGCCCTAGAGGTGTCAAAAGACCTAGATAGGCACCACTCCTGCTGAGTCTGGCCCAGTGCTAGGAGCTGGGGAGAAAAGCAAGAGCCATAGAGAAACCCGGGAACCCACAGCAAAGGGGACCAGAGAAGGAGAAAGGAGAAGTGCCTCGAAACACAGGAAGGGGACCAAAGAGGGGAATGAGGAGGAAGGCAAGAAGAAACAGAAGGAAAAGAAAGGCAAGAAAAGGAAGAGAGAGGGAAAAGGCAGAGAAGGAGGAAAGTGAGAGAGTGAAGAGAGGGGGAGAAGAAAGGGAAAGGAGAAGAAGGGAGAAGAGAGAAAGAGAGAGAGAGAGAGAAAGGAGGGAACCCAGCAGGAGAGGTTCAGTCAATTTAGTCAAGGCCAGGAGCAGAGAGTGACCTTTCAGAAGCCTGGACTCCTGGTGGTGGCGAGTGTCTGTGGTCTGATACCTGGTAGGGCCAGGGAGGGATGCTCAGCCTTTCTCAGTGGGGATACTGGGAAATATGAGGTCAGGTGAGGTTCCCCAGTGCACAGCACCTGGTGGCCCAGGCTCGCAGTCCCAGCTGCGCCCTCTCTCCTCTCTGCTCCCTAGCAGCTAGTTTCAAGAGGAAATGCTGCAACTTAATCAGAATTATTTACAAGATAATGGTCCATTGTTTGCACTAAGACAGATGTTGTCTGTGGGAACTTTGTGTTTTATGCTTTCTCCCAGCTCTGCCTTCGCGGGTGCAGATGGGATCCAAGTAATGTGAGTTATTATTCCAGGACTGGAAATTTGGAGGCTCCTTCTCTGCAGCCTGGGCTGCTCCGCTCAGCTAGGCAGCAGAGCTGGGCTGGCGTCGGAGTGAGCAGGAGACTGTGTGCAGGGTCAGGCCGGGGGCCCGTGGTCCTCGCAGTCCCTCCAGCAGGCTGTGATTAAGGTCCTGTTTCCTTGAGGGGCGGGTCAGTGCAATCGCCTTGTCCAGGACAGGAAGGACTCGCTCTGATTAAGATGTACTTGCCATGTGTTGACTTGAGAGGTCACCACTGACATCTAGAATGAGGGTGGCCATCTGGTCCTGCTTTGCCAAAGGGAAGAGAAGCCCCTCTCAGGCGGGGGGCTGTGGAGCCTCCTCTCTGCCTTCCACTGGCAGAGGGTCTTCCAGGGTCACATGGGGAGGGGACCCTGCTTTGCTAGGCCTGTGAAGCTCACCTTCCTGCTTCAAGTGCAGTTGACCAAAATGAGCGCATGCCCCACGGAACATGCCAGGGAGGAAACTCAGCTATCAGGAGGAAGGATGAGAGGGCCTGGGAGATGCAGTAGACACAAGGCTCACATTGTCCTCCACGGCAGGTGCGCGCCCCCCCCAGCCCCCCAAGCACTGGCCCATCTTGTTACGTGGCCCTTAGAGTCAGCTGGCCTTTCTGCAGTCCTATTACATAACCAGCCTCATCGCATCAGATGTCAGAACCGGTCACATTATGTAGCTCAGGCTGGTCTTGAACTTACAATCCTGCCTCGCTTCCCAAGCGCTAGGCTTGTAGGCATGTGCTGCCATGTCTGGGTTTACTCTTCTAATATAGTACCTTTCTAATAATCAGGCGGGGGCCGAGAGCGAACACACAAATCCAAGTAATATCACATCACGGTCACGGTTGGCTGTGTGGGTATAAAATGGCACTGGAAAAAAAAAGATCATATCTCTGGCAATGGAGTGGCCTGACCTTTGGACAGTCCAGAGGAAAACAGCCAGTTGTCCCCAATGCTTACTGTCCCCAGACCCTACATGCCTGGGAGAAGTTACCCAGAAAGCATTTCTAACTTGAGGATCTTGTTTCATTTAAAACCCAGCCATACCGGAGCCTCTCGGCCCCGAGAAGATGGAAGATGGCTATTCCTTACAGTGACCCTCCCACTCAAGGGACGTTCTGCTAACTTGAGTAGCGGGGTCTGATCATCCGCGTTATCCTGCTGACCTTCCGAGTTTATAGTCACAATTGGCTATGTGAAAGTAAACTGTAATGGACAGGAATCACCTCTGTGTCAACTGAGTGGCCTGGCATTTGGACAGCCCATTTTTGTGATAATAGTTAAAATATATACATACTTATTATGAAGCCAGGTGGGGTGGCAGAGGCCTGTAATCCCACCCAGCACTTGGGAAGCTGAGGTAGGAGGACCAAGAGTTCAAGGCCAAACTGGGCTACATATCAAGACTCTCTCAAAAAATTTTTTTTAAAAAGGGTGGGGTGGGGGACTGGAGATAAAGTTCAATGGTTAAGGCGCTTGCCTGCAATGCCTAACAACCCATATTCAATTCCCCAGTACCTATATAAAGCCAGATGGACAAGATGCTACATGCATCTGGAGTTTGGTTGCAGTGGCTAGAGACCCTGGCACACCCATTCTCTGTCTCTCTCAAATAAATAAATAAAATATGCTTAAGTAAAAGGCAAATGAAGTTCTATTCTCAGTCTTGTACAGATAAGAATGGAAATGACATCGTCTCCACTCACTCTCATAACCATTCCCAGGGAGGTGAGATATCATTCCTCTCGTGTTACTCACAGACATGTGAGGCAGAAGCTCCGAGGGGCGCTTTGCTTCACCCAGTGTCACCAGCAAGTCCAGGAAGGAGCTGAATGTCAAAGCCAGACAGCCGTGACCCTGCGTACCTACTCAGTTGTCTTACCTTGATCCAAAGTAAACCGACCTACCAACCAATCAATAAAAATGGCCCATTCCTGCCAACCGTGACCCAGGAGAAGAGGGGACAATTCCATGCAGCAATTCCAGTCCCAAAGAGGATGTAGGAATTTCTATTCAGGCACTGGCAGGGGATTGGTGTGTGTGTTGGGGGGGGGGGGGGATGTCAGGTATGCACCTAGTGATCCACTGGGCTTGGAGGACTACAGTGGCCTCGCCTCACCATATGTGACAAGACACACTAAGACCTCAAAGTTCCTCTCCCTTCATAGCCTTAAGTCAATTATCCTGTATTTATTCAGTCATTTCCCAGCTTTATTTATTTATTTATTCATTTTTTTTTATTTTTTGGGGGGTCGAGGTAGGGTTTCACTCTAGCCCAGGCTGACTTGGAACTCACTATGTAATCTCAGGGTGGCTTCAAACTCACGGCGATCCTCCTACCTCTGCCTCCCAAGTGCTAGGATTAAAGGCGTGCGCCACCACGCCCGGCCAGCCTTCAAAAGAAGGGAAGAAAGGAAGGGCAATAAAGAAAAGAAAGGAAGAAGGGAAAGGAAGAAAGAAAGAGAGAGAGAGAGAACGAACCTATCATACTTCCCTCTCAGGAGCAACAGAGCCTCAGGAAAACCTGACCTCTCCCCTTGCAATCCTCCCCACCTCCCACCCAGGGCCCAGGTCTGGGGAGTGAAGAGTGGGTGGCCTGCAGCACCAGCAAGCCGGCAAGCCCTCCTGGCGGAGTCGCTGCCTGCCCAGCCCCCAAAGGTGACAGCAGCAGGGTCAAACTGGGATAATGTTTATCAACCTCAGTCTCAGGCTGCCAGCCTCTGCCCCAAACCCAGTGTCACTGGAGAACTTGGATTACATCTTTTAAGGTCCCACAGAGCCACTTCACATGTACCCAATTACCTCTGTCAAGCAGGGGAAGGAGGTCCCCCTCGGTGGGTGGGAATCTTAGCTTGAGCTTCCAGAGGTCGGTGGCTGGGATCTTAGGCCTTTGAGCCCATTTGTCCCTTATAGCCAGACCTTTTCTGTTAAAACTGTTGAAATTACAAACCAGTAATAAAAGGATCATATGTGTTTCCCACCGAACAGGTTCTTTAGGGCTATTATGATAATTAAAAACATATGGTGCTGCGCTAGTCAGAGGGAAACCGCAGATGTACAAATTAGGTATTATAGAAGGGTTTTCTGCTTTTGCCCTTTTAAAAACGTCAAGCAGGAGAAGTTTAAGGAGATAAAATGGCAATTGTGCAGACAGTAGGTAGCGTTTTGCTCTTAGAATCATTAAATATATAAACCCTTGTTTTTAGACTTAATAGGAATAAACAGCTCCTGATAGGGGAAGAGAGGAGAAAGGCACTAAGGCGGGGAGTTTCTGGGGGAAATGCTATTTTCCACCTTGGGAGATCTTGGATACCATGAAATCGTTTGCATTTTTATGACGTTGTTCCACACAAAGAGGATTATATTTATTAAATATTGAATTACATTACAATGGAATTGATGGGAGGAAAGATGAGGACTTCTTTACGTTAAACTTTTTACTTGTTAAAAGGCAGAGATGCAAGTATTGAGTATTCTAGAAAGCGTCATTTGTTTTAATTTAAAATATGCAATTGATTTTGAGAAAGTGATGAATATTGCTAATAAAAAAGATGGGGAGGATTTTCACGGCTCCTTGTCAATGGCTTTCCGATGCGGGTGTCGGGGGCAGGTCAAGTTCTTCCGAGATCTTGGTCTGGAAAGGATTTCAACCTGGCTGGTTACATTCAGCCACGCTCTGGGGCGGCCGAGACAACTGGCCTTCAGTTCAGTCCCAACGCACTGGGGCCCCGGCTCAGCAGCCAGGCACTCGGGTCTTCAGCACTGCGTATCGGCTGTGGAGAAGCAGCAGGGCCTCTCTGAAACCTGTGCCCTGTCTGTATCTCAAGATCTCGCCTCTTACTCTTTAGGAAAACATTTCCAGCCCCCCCCCCCCCACAAGACAGCTCACCCAGATCTGGGATGCTACCACCTCATTCTGCACCTCTTCCCAGATGACAATCTTTGGTGGTTACATAAGGAAATCAAGAAGGAGGCGAAATGTCCAATTGCCAGCCGTATACAAGCCACCAAGCACTTCCTCAGAAGCCCCGCCGCTGAGCACTCACATACCCAGAGTCTTGGAGCCCCTGGTATGCAATTACTGAAATTAAAATAATAAAAATAATGAGGAATAAGGACAAAATTTGCTCAGCATTTTTTATTTTATTTATTTACTATTTTTAATTTATTTTTGTCAATACTAGGGATTTAACCCATGGGCTTTTTGCATGCTAGGCAAATCCTCAAAGGCTAGGCTACATCACAGCCCTTTTGTACATTTTTTTTTTTTTTTTGAGACAAGGACTCCCTAAGTCGCACAGGCCGACCTTAAATTCACTCTGTAGCCCAGGCAGGTTCTGACCCTCTTGATCCTCTTGTCTCAAACTACCTAGTAGCTGGAATTACAGGCCTGTATCACCAGATCCTACTGGCTCAATGTATTTTTGTGTAGAGGTATCTGTTATGTTCTTAACATTTGAAGACTCTGGTGAGGGTCAAAGACCCTGTAACCAGAAGGAACCCTTGCTCGGTCACCATTACCAAAATGAAGCCTGAGAGCTCCCTGGAAAACGGCCTGTGAGAAGGCCTCCTTGGCGCCATCCTTGCTGAGGTCTCCGGGCCATCGCTGTCACGTATCCACACCTTTCAGATGCCAGAAAGAGGTGAATGGTGGGGGGGGTCTGTGTCCTGACCTACTCTACTGCTCTGCCTCTGGGTAAAGTGGGGTAGCTAACCTCCTCAGTTTGAGATAAGGTCAAAAGGAATGAGGGGTTCTAGAGCCTTCAATCTGTAACCAGTGAAGGACTATAGAGGGTAAGGGTTATAGCTGGCAGTGGCTCCCAAAATGAGTGCAGAGGATTTTCTTCCCCAGGGAACACTTGAGAGTGTCATTGGTGGTGCTGGTAGCATGCAGTGGGCAAGGAACAGGAAGGCCTCTCCATTCCTAAAATGTACAGGAGAACCTTTCCAGCAAAGGGCTAGCCAACCCCAAGTGTCCTTAGCACCAAGGCTGGGAGATCCCTGGGCACAAGTTGGAATACAGAACTGCCACTTGGATAAACAGTGACTGGCCCAAAGCAAGGTTTGGCATCCAGCTCTTACTGGGGCGTGCCTCCCCGGATACCCCGCTCTTCGAGTCGTGTCTCCTTGAATGTTGGGCCTCTGTGCACAACTTTGCCTGAGATCCGGTGGGCTCGGGGGAAGAAACTTTTAGTAGAAGAACCGAGTGCATTCCTCAGCGCTCAGAGCGGTACAGGGGTACAGGGAGGCTGGCAGCCGCACTGGCAGCCGGGAGCTTTTCTTCCTCCCTGAGTGATAGCAAGACTACGATGTTATTGTGCACGTAGGTATTACCACTTTAACTTTTACTGAGGTAAAATAACACCTTGTCACTCAGCGCAAGTACCAATCACAAAATGAATTAATTGTAATAACTGTTGTCAACAGAACAAAGGACTTGTTGCTTTTCTAAGCATATTTCAGCGTACTGAGAACTATATACAAATGTTCCCATTGGGCAGGCTGGAGGAAACTAGTCAGAACATAATTGTATCTGTCTATCTCTTCACTTTGTTTTTAAGGGCTAAGGAATCCAGTTAAAAACCTATATTTTAAACATATCAATAAATATACCCCTTTTTTGTGCTCATGATGTCTCTTCAAAAAAAAAAAAAAAAACACATGGAGTCTTTAATAAATTGGCCATGAAAATAGCATTTGCCATTGAGGGTTCCAAGTAAGAGCCAGCTGCAGAGGCTGCCCGCGGACTCCCAGTCATGGAGGGAATTATGCCCAATTACCCTCCCAGAAAACACCCTCTCATTTCTGGAAGTTATCAAAACACATCCTGCGGACAAGTGGTCAGCTGCCCCCCTGTTCCTCAAAGGAACAGAAGTGGGTCTCACACTGGGCCCACCGAGTGCCTAACTGCCTCCTCAGTGGCATGGGCCGTCTTGTTTATAGCCAGACTCTTTCGACTGCTGTATTTTCCTTTTTCAAAAAATGTCAGTTATAGCTTTTTCACATCGCAGCCCCTCTTCTCTCTTTAAGAGGCCCAGTAGGTACATTTTTTTTTCCCCCTCTAAGGGAGAAAAGTACTCCCAGGAGGATGAGTGGACAGCGAGGCTTGGGGGCTGGGTCTCTCAGGAGTCCTGTTCAAACTGCATGCCCAGTCAGGTTATTCTGTGGAGGAGTTTCTGGAGGGTGGATGTAAGCACTGTACTAGGGGTGACCTACCTGAGGGTCTGCCTGGAGCTTTCTGAGGACAAGGGTTGTGAGAAGTTACATCCATGTCCCACAGGCTAAAAGTAGAGGCGGAAGCCCCGCAAGGAAGGACGATCAGATATAGAGGGCATCTTGAATCTGCGCGTGGTGGGCAGCAGAGTACTGAAGACCTGGAGGGGTGAGGGATGCCTCTCTTGGTTCCACTGTCATCTCGTCGCCACTGAATTCTGCTGCCGTCGTTTCTCCCCTGTTTGGTTCTTCTGCATCCCCAGTGCCTTTTGGTCACCATGACTCCAGTATCTAGCTTCATCCCAAGTCCCAGGCCCATGCTTTGATAGACACCAGACTCCCCACAGTACCTCTGATGCCCCGTAGGTAGCCTGTTTCAGTGCCTGAGCTCACTAAAGCCCCCATGGCATCCTCCGGGGTAAAATCACAGAGATAGAGATGGAAGTACCCCCAAGAGGTCATCTCCTGTGCACGTAGATCAGGAGAGAACTTGCCCTTGGTCATGAACCAGACATAAGGATGAGGACCGTTTCCACATGCCCAGGCTTTTCCCTGCATCGTCACCATTCAGCCTTCTAGAGCAGCCACTAGCCAGAATTTCCCTTCTTCTTTCTTCTCTCCTTCTTCTCCTTCCCTTTCCCTCTCCTTCTCCTCCTTCTTCCCTCCTCCCCTCCCTCCCTCCTTTGCTCTCAGTGGGTCTACATCCAAGTGAGGGAGGCAGTTTTATACTTTGTCCTGGCAGCTTTGGGATGACTATTTACTGTAGAGAGACAGGCCACATCTAAAGTGTAATAGACAGGCTTTTGGGGTCAATGCAACCCTGACTCAGGTGAGTAATACATTCGGGTTTGTTCGGTGGTCTCTGCTTCGAACCGGGTACGACTAGAAAATCAACGGAGCTGAGAAGAGCCCTTCTGCATTAGTCACTTAGCTCGTTGCTGTGAGAAAATACCCAGCAAAAGCAACCTAGGAGAGGACAGGTTTATTGCAGATTACGGTCTGAGGACACAGTCCATCCTGGTGGGGAAGGTGTGGCGGGAAACAGCTGGTCACATTCTCCTGTAGTTGGGAAGCAGAGAGAGAGAGGTGCATGCTGATGCTCAGCCCACTTTCTCCTTTTTATTCAATCCAGGACCCCAGCCCAAGAGATGGTGCTAGTTAGAGTAGGGCTCCCCACCTCAACTAACCTAATCTAGAAGTACCCTCACAGACAGACCCAGAGATCTCTCCCAAGTCATTCTGTATTCAAGCAAGTTAACAATTGAGATTAACCACCACAAGCCTACCCCTTATCATTTGGAGTTTAAACATATCACTTTCTGGGCTGGAGAGATGGCTTAGCGGTTAAGGCGTTTGCCTGCAAAGCCAAAGGACATTGGTTCTATTCCCCAGGACCCACGTAAGCCAGATGTACAAGGTGGCGCATGTGCCTGGAATTTGTTTGCAGTGGCTAGAGGCCCTGGTGTGCCCATTCTCTGTCTCTCTCTCTCTCTCTCTCCCCCTCGTTCTTTCTTACTCTCTCAAATAAATAAATAAAAATTAAAAAATATCATGTTCAAGCCATAACCCTGCCCCCATGGGCTCATGGCATGCATTCAGTCCAACTTCAAACATCCCCACGGTCTTTCACGTCCCAACACTGTTCAAAAGTGCGTTTAGAATCTCTTTTGAGATTCAGACACTCTTTTAGCTATTGACCATATCTCTTCTAAGTACATCAAAAAGAAAACTATGTACTTCCAACAGACAATGATAGAGTAAACATCCCCATTCCCAAAATGGGGACTAGGAGCAAAGATGAGGTCAAAGCAAGATGGAAACCCAGCTGGGCAAAGACTGAACCCTAAAACTCAATTTCCATCATCTGGGACTTGTAATAGAATCATCTGGATTCCAAAGGCCTTGGGTTGCCCCTTCCCTGCACATCTGCTTCCTGAAGCACACATAGACTCTGTCTTGAGCCAGCTCCACTCCATACATGCAACCTTCCTCAGTAGATGCCCCGTGGTCCTGACATCTTCGACGTCCTGGGGTCTCTGCTCACACTTAGGCTGCATTTTCACAGCTTCATGAAATGGCACCTCAGGTCCTTCCTGCAGGGACTCTGACCCTACATCACACTGTCTGGCTTCAGTGGCTTTCTGGGACTATGGTACAAGATGCCATGACCCTCTTCAACCTTTTATCTTTCATGTCTATAAAACCAGTACCATGTGAATGCTGCCACAAAGTCTTACTGTCAGCTAAGGATGCAGCCTAACCCTCACCAGACACAGTTGCAGTTGCCTCTGTCCTTCTATAGAGGCAGGTGTTTTTGAACAGTGAACCTCTTCCTTCCTTCCTAAGCATTCTCAGGCCAGGCTCTCTCTTTTCAAATGGATTCACAGCCTCACAAGTTAGATCTTTAGTGAATTGAATCCTACCCTAAGGGCACTTTTCATATTGTCTCCGTGAAGAGAGTAAGGGCACTAATCTCTTCGATGATTATAGATGCTTTTTTGTCTGCACTCACCTTGACTATAATTTTAAGCATTCTTGCACATCTTTGTTTGCTAGACATTACATTTCTCATACCCTCTTATCCTCTCTTGCTTTGGATCTGAATAAGAGCTGTGAGGAGTTAACTACGCTGCAGCCTGAATGCTATTCTGTCTTAAAAATTTCCTCTGCCAAAGAAATTAGTCCATAGCTTTTTAAATTCAACTTCATCTAAGTTCTCTGGATATGGGCAGAATGCAGTCAGATTCTTTGACCGAATGTAGTGAGCATGGCCTCTAGCCTGATTCCCATTAGAGTTCTTATTGTCCCCTGGACAGGCCACCATGGTTCGCACTTCTCTACGCATTCTAGTTTTCCAAACTCCCATCAGAACAGTCCACTACTGTAAGCTCTGCTTACAGTACCCTGAGGCTTTTCTAGCCCAGAACGCCCAACTTTTCCACATTCCTTTCATAAAGCAGTTCCAAGGGCCTAAGGACCACATGGTCAGGGTTATCACAACAATGGCCCTACTTCTTGATACAAGATTTTTGAATTACTTGCTACTTTTCTTGTAGCTGTGACAAAGTAACCAACAAAAACAGCTAAAGAAAGGAAGGTTTTTCTTCCTCCCTCTGGCTCACAGTTTGAGGTCACAGCCCACCATGGTGAAGAAGTAATGGCAACAGAAGCCTGGGGTGCCTAGACACATTGTGTCAGTAGTCAGAAAGCAGACAGGAACCATGTAGGTACTCAGAGAGCTTTCTCCTTTTTATTTAGTCCAGGACCCCAGCCCACGTGGATGGAGCCACCCACAGTTAGAGTGGGTTCTTCTCAACCCAATTAATCTAATCTAAAAACTCCTAAACAAACCCAGAGCTTTGTCTCCTAGGTGAGTCTTAAATCCAGTCAAGGTGACACTAGAGATCATCATCACACCTTCTTTGCAAAAACTGCTGTTCTTGCTCCGTTTGGAGGCAAGTCTTCTTTCTATGAAGGCAGGGAGGCATACTGACCCTTGCCACATCCCTGGGAGACTGTTGACCACACTAAGCTTCCGGGTTCCCTAAGGGCAGGCTGTGAGGTGGGGACACAATGCAGGAAGTATTGTAGGAGGCGGAGAAAGGCAGAAAGGGCATATCCTGGTGAATGCAGCAACATTCTGAGGAGGCTGTTGGCCCTGATAGTCTCCAGTCTATGGCATCAACCACTACTCAATCAGCTTTCCGCCGCAGAATGAAGTCCTGTCATCCTCTTCACCCCTTTTTTGTCCATCACGTAGCAGTTGTTCCAGAAAACTGAGCGATGATCACTAACAGAGCAGCCAAGATCATGGCCCCATGGTGATTAAGTTCTGTGAGGATAATGTTCATAAATAAATGAATATTGCAAATTTGACTCTAGACATAGGATGCAAAGGCAGTGACGACTAGAAAGGCTTGAGAGTAACATGACGCGGTCAGGCACAGGGACCCTGAATGTCAGGAAAGACTTCTCTGGGGGTGAGGGCACGGGAGGAAGAACGGAATGACCACAGAGCAGTGAGCACACATAGAGACTTGGGGGCACATCTCCAGGAGAGGGGACATCAAAGACAAAGACCATGAGACATGAATGGAGTGGGACAGTGAGCACCTCTTAGATCACTGCAGATAGGACCGGTGTTTGCCAAACTTTCCAAGATACTGAGATTCTCAATTGCTATGTGTGGCCAACAGGGCCAGGACTTGTCCATCTCTACAGACTGGTACACTGGAGATCCAGCAGGAAACTTTACTTTTAGTTAGTGGCAGTGAGAGACGGAGCTCAGGTCTCTTGACTCCCGATACTGAGTGATTTTTTTTTGGTGCCCTGCCATACTTGTGTCTTTTCTGGGACTTGGGGGGCTTCTCTGAGTTTGGCGGACTAAAGTGAGGGATCACTGGGTACAGGGGAGGCATGTCACTGAATCTGCACACCAGCCCCATTCTCAGGTAAGAAAAAAAAAACCCTCAGAAACTAAGAGACTTAGTCTCATGATCTTGGCAACCTGACATCATGGGAGACACAGGTGTTCCCCAGTGTTCCTAAGGTGAGGGCCGCTCACCTCTCCAAACCAAAGTTGCTTATGACAGAGTCAAATTTGTTTGTTTGGTTGTTTTGTATCAGTTATTGACGCCTTGCTGTGACCAGGTACCTGAAGGGAAGGAGCTTAAGGAAGGAAAGAATTTATCTAGGTTATGGTGCAAGGGGGTACATTATGGTGGAAAAGGCATAGCAGCAGTGGGAAGAGGCTGGTTGGTCATATTGTATCCACATCCAGGAAGCAGAAGATGAATGGAAACTGACACCCAGCTGTAAAACTCCCAGGCCCACCCCACAATGACACACATTTCCTCCTCTGGCAAGATGTCACGTCCTAAAGGTTCCACAATCTTCCCAAACAGCACCACCAACTGAGGACCAAGTATTCAAACACAAGAGCCTATGGGGGGACCTTTTAGATTCAAACCACATCACTGCATCTCCGACCCCATAGGCTCATAGCTATCTCATGATGCAACATACATTCAGTTACAACTCCAGAGATCTCCAAAGGCTTTAACAATCCAAATGATATTCGGAAGTCCAAAGCCCCTTCTGAGACTCAAAGCAATCTCTTAACTGTGACTCTTGTAAAACCAAACACACGCTACATACTCCCAACACATAATGGCGCACAGTAAATACTCCCATTACAAAAAAGGAAGGACTGGGGGCATAGCAAAGAAAGATTTAACCAAAGCAAAACCAAAACCCAGTCAGGCAAACGCCGAACCCTAAAGTTCCATGTTTGGTGTTTGGGGCTCATGACGGAATTATTCAGGCCCCAAAGGCTCTTGTAGACATTTCTGTGTAGCTCTGCTACCTATAGCACATATAGACTCTCTCTTGAGCCATTTCCTCTCAGAGCATGCAGCTTTATTTGCCAGATCTCTCACGGCCCTGGCTTCTCCAGCGCCCGGGGAGTCTACACTGAAACGTAGCCTTCATCTTCATAGTTTCATGCGATACAATGGCTTCTAGTGGCTTCTTTGCAGGGAATCCACCTTACCACACATTGCCTGAACTTATCAGCTCTCTTTCTGAAACTGTGCAGCAAAGACACCATGGCCTCCTCAATCTTGCATCTTTCACGCCTACGAAACCAATACTGCGTGGACGACACTGCCAATTTCTGCTGCAACTCAAGATGGAGCTAGCCCCACTTAGGACCAAAGCTAGAGTAGCACTGGTATACTTTGATCGCTGAACCTGTGTAAACACTTTCCCAGGCAGTTATTTTTGAGTGGAGAATCCCTTCTGCGGGCATACTTTGCCCTGACCTTTTTCTTTCAAAAGAATTTCTTTTTTTTTTTCATATCTTTTTGCTCTCTTGCACCATAGACCTGAATAACAGCAGAGAGTAGTAACCATGACACATATTCAATGCAATCCTGCCTTGAAATTTCCTTTGTAAACCACAGTATAAGTTCGCCTTATTCAAGTTCTCAGATTCTTTGCCGAAATATAAATATACACTGCCTCGAGCCCAGTTTCCAAGCGTCTTTGATCATCCTCTCTGAAGACTCATGGGCTGGACCTCCACTCTCTACAGTTCCTTTGGTCTTCTTGCCTTGCCAAACTAACATTGGAATGGCCCATTAATGTCTGCTTACTGTATCCATGGGCTTTTCTTGCTCAAAGTTCCAAACTCTTCCATGTTTCTCCATACACAACCAGTCCCAAAGGTTTGTGAGTCACATGGTCCCATTTAGTACAGCACCGGCCCTACTTTTCTGTATCAAATTTGTTTTTCTTTTAGGATTCAACCGAGAGGAAGCTGGGTTACTTAAAACTCTTAAAGGCCCTACCTAACACAGTCCCCTGGGAAACATGAACCAATCCTTTGATTCATTAGTTACTCTTCTTGTCACTGTAACCAAATTCCTGACAGAAACAACTTAAGGGAAGAAGTGCTTGTTTTGTCTCATGACTTCAGAGGGACCAGTTCACAGTTGGTTGGCCCCGTGCACTTGATCAGAACATCATTATGCTGAGAGACTAAGGGAGAGAACAGATATTCATTTCATGGCTGTCCAGGAAGCAAAGTGTGACCAGAAGGGATCAGAGAAAATATATCCCCGAGGTAACTTCCTCTAGTTATCTACTTCCCTGAACCTGGTCCAAAGTCTCCACAGCAATGTCATAATAGTGCCACTTGTTGGGGACCAACTGTTGAAAACATGAACCTGTTGGCGGGGCGGGGGAGACTGATGTGTTGCTGCAACAGAACACCAGACCAGAAGCAGCTGGTTGGAGGAATGGTTCTATTTTGACTTACAGACTCAAGGGGAAGCTTCCTAATGGCAGGGGACGGCATGGCATGAGCAGAGGAAGGACATCACCTCTGCCACGGCAAGCGGAAAACAGCGACAAGCGTTTAAGCCAACCTATGGCAAGGGGGAGCTGGCTATCACACCCCTAAGCCCACCCCCGGGGAACACATCACCTCCAGCAAGCCTCCACCTCCCAAATTGCCACCAGCTGGGGACCAAGCATTCAGAACACACGAGTTTATGGAGGACATCTGACTCAGACCCCCACAGACACTTTTTATAGTCAGACTGCACAGCACTGTGCACGCTGAGTCAGACTTCCTTGGCGAAAGGCGCGCTAACTCCCACTAACGACTGCCGCTCCCTCCACCCGGCTGCAGCTGAGAAGCTTCACCCGGGCCTTCCAACATGGAGGCGATGAGGGGAGATGCTGCCACCTCGGGGTGCTGGGCGACACCTGCACCAAGACCGTTTCTTTGGTGGGCCTCTGCTTCTGTTGGGGTAAACTGCTTTCAAATGGATCGCTATTTCTAGAGAATATTTTTAGAGGTTTTTTTTTTTTTCTTTTCTCCCAGCTGGTTGCTATGTATTTGCATACCATGCCATTCTGACCTCCATAGAAAGTCAGAGCTAACCCGATTTTCCTGTTAGCTACAACAGGATCCGTTTCCCAATATTAAGAAGTAGAATTAGCCACCTTAAGGAAGTCGCCCTGTCTGCTCCCAAGTTGAGAAGCAATTAGAAGGGCTACTTTCTTTCTGTCTCTAGCACTCTTTCTTTTGGTCTCTACTCATACGGGTAGATTTGCAGAGACCCTTTGAGGGAAGAGGCAAGATCTCCGGGTTGATTCCTCTGCGGAGAGCGTAGAAGAGTGACTCCTAAGCTGACCACCTCCCACTGCCACGCGACGCTTTGCCTTGGGGTGGCCGGCCCAGGTACCCTTCCAGCAGGCATTCAACAAGTGCCAGTTAAGGGTCAGAAAGCACTCTTTTTTTTTTTTTTTTTTTTTAATCTTCACTGTTTCCCAAGGCCAATCCACAGACGAGGGACTTCAGTACAGCAAGGGGAAGGTGCAAGTTAGACAGGTATCACCAGGTCTTTCTGGCTTCAGTAAAGCCAGAGCTCTTCCTCCATGGGAGTGGACCTAGAATAGCCGGTTCCACTGAGGCCCCCACAGAGCCATGCTGTGAAGAGCCCATGACAGGGGAGATAGCATGGCAACAAAGCAATGCAGACACTTTATCCCACATATTGGACTGGGGTGAAATATATCCTGGTGGGACGCACGTGTGCATATGCTTATATATCATGGCCTATGGATATTTATATGATAGCATAAAATTAAAAAATATTCTTAAGCAATGAATTTCCCCCTGGTATCTGCTAATGTGGGAGCTGCTCTGCCGTTTGTAGAGTCCGCCCCCTCACTTGATCCTTTGTTTATTCATGATGTCACTCTGCAAGTATTCTGGGGACATTTCTCCTATGCCAGCAACTCTCCTTGGCATCAGGGCACAGAAGTGAACAGCTGGAACCGTAAGCCCCATAAAGCGATTTCTCTGAAGTCCTGTCCCACTAGGCACATCCGTCCGCAGAAGCACTTACCAGGGGATGAGGCCAGGGTGGCATGACTTGCAGTGGGCATCTCATTCAGTGTTGATGGGCCTCTGCGTCCACAGCCTACTCTGTCCACTGTCCCCCCCCCAGACTGTCCTTTCTGCCCAGCAGATGCCATCTGCTGCAATGGGACAAAGGAGACCAAGGAAGTGGCCAGCCAGCAGAGTTCCTGAGGGTGCCCATGTGCCAGACCCTCTTCTAAGCACTTGAGATCGTGGATCAAGCAAAGAGACAAACACTCTTCCTTAGACTGGAGAGATGGCTGAGAGGTTAAGGCACTTGCCAGCAAAGCCAAAGGACCCAGGTTCGATTCTCTAGTACCCACATAAGGCCAGTTGCACAAGGTGGCACGTGCATCTGGAGCTGATTTGTAACCTATCTGCCTCTTTCTATCCATCTCACAATCTCAAACAAATAAATAAATTATATATATATAATATATTAAATATATGTATTATATATATATATACATACACCTTCCTTGCCTGTCGAGAGCTCCCATTCTGGAGGTGAGCCATTCATATGTGTTGTACAACAATTGAAGGCAGTAACTAGTAGGCCTGGGGGAGGAGGTGAGAGAGGAAAAAAAGGCTTTAGGGATGGTGGGCAGAACTGCTGTTTGACATGGGATGGACAGTCAGGGCCTATGGGATGACCTTCAAGACAAAAGCGTGAAGAGATGGCTTAGTGGTTAAGGCACTTGCCTGACAAAGCCTGACAACCTAAGTCAATTCCCCAGTGCGCACTTAAAGCTGGATGCCACAAGGTGCCGCACGCATCTTGAGTTCATTTGCAGTGGCTGGAGGCCCTGGCACGCTCATTCTATCTCCCTATCTGTCTCTCTTCTATCTCTGTGCTTGTAACTAATTAATTCATTAATTTAAAAAGTTGAAGGGGGCCTGGGAGCCAGCAGGAGGACCTAGGGAGTCCACTCCAGTTAAAAGCCAACAAGAACCCTGAGGACAAAGGATCGTGCAACTGGAGAAACGCTGAAGAGAAAACAGAGGAAAAGGGACAGGGCCAAGTGAGGGAGGTGGCACATGGCCGCTCTAAGTACTGCAGCCATGGCTTCCTTTATGGGTGAATGTTCCAGAAGCCCTGTGAACTGAACAGCTCTGTAGTTAGTGAAGTAACCTGCTGTCCTGTTGAAATTCTTTGTGAGTGAGCATGTGTGTGTGTGTGTGCGCGTGCGTGCACGCGCTCTGGACGTGCATGTGTATATGTGTATGGGCACCCGTGTGTATAGGTCAAAATTCGTCATTGAGTGTCACACACAGTTGCTATTCGCAATACACCTTTTTAAAACATTTTATTTATTTATTTATTTGAGAGAAAGAAGCAGATATGTAATATATAGACAGAATGGGCACACCAGGGCCTCTAGCCAGTGCAAATGAACTCCAGGTGCATGCACCACTTTGTGCATCTGGTTTTCTATGGGTCCTGGGGAATCGAACCTGGGTCCTTTGGCTTTGCAGGCAACCGTCTTAACCACCAAGCCACCTCTCCAGCCCCACAATACACCTTCCTATTTGAGACAGTGTCTTTTGTTGAACCTAGTGTTGCCTTATTTGGCTAGACTAGCTAGCTAGTGGGCCCCAAGGTGTCCATCTCTGCTAGAATCATGGGCAATTACCACTTACTATGCTCAACATCTTTACAGTGGGGTCTGGGATCTGAACTCATGTCCTCATGCATGGCAGGGACTTTACCCACTGAGCCTTCTTCCTAGCCCTTAGAATTCTTAGTAACCTTCTAACAAAGCACCCTGTGCTTTCCTTTTCCAGTGGGTGGCACAGATTACCCAGTGGTCCTTGCCCTTCCTTTGATACCAGGTGAGCAGAGAGGCCTCTGGAAGGTGGGGTCAGTATGCATAAATAAACCCATGGCGGCTGCTGGGGTGGAGGGGAGGGATGGGAAGGGCTGGGACAGCTGCCGCGCCGACGCAATGACAGCAGGTGGTGATCGCACGTGGACACTGCCCACTGAGCCTTGTGCGTGAGTGCACGCGTGTGTCCTGTTGACCTCGGTATCAGCTGGCTCCTCCCTCCTCACTCTCTCTCTGCCATACTGCCAGTCCTCCCCGCCGTCTTCCTTCTCCCCAGGTTCTAGCCCTGGCCAGAGCACCCCAGCAATCTGCTTGGCTTGTGGAACTTTGGCCTCTTCCCGCCGTCTTCTTTATGCATCGTCCTCTCTCTGCTCCGGGGTTAGCTTGCTGTCTGCTGCCTGTCGGGACATGTGACAGCATCGACGCTGTTCTCTTTCATTTCTGATACTGTGGTCTACACGGCAGATCCTGCTCGCGACAGTGGGCACCCGTTGCTCACGCCACGTGTGCTCATCCGCACATCCTCTCTGTGTGGCTTACTGTATCCATTTGCAGGGCGCTATTGGCACGACGAGGCCTGGGGATCCAAGAGTCCCCACAAAACCCACTGGTCCCCATGGGGCTGGACTGTCTCTTGCAGTGCTCTGCGTAGCTCGGTGTTCTTCCCATGTGGACAGATAGATGAGAGGAACTGGCCATCTCAGAAATGGCCACGGTCTTTAGGTAAGTTCATGTCAAGACTGCACAACCTGCCTCAGTTTCCCTGACGGCACACTCTTCAGATCTGTGCTCTCAATATACTTCTGTTACCTGTTTGTGTTTTAAAACGGGAGTCCTTCCTTTTTATCAGTATCCTGATATGTTTCTCAGAGTATCTTGAAAAAAATAGCTCTAAGGTTTGAGTAAGAAATTAAAACACAAGCATTTATTTATTGCTTTTGCTTTCTCCTGTGTTTCAATGCCTCATCTCTTCAATACCAAAACATCACACATAGGAACGCTTTTTAAAAATTAGATGGGGGTGGAACAGTGCTGGAGCGTAAATTTGCTTTCTGGCTGAGGCCTTGTATGCCAAGTTTTAGCCCGAATTACATATTTACAGCTGAGTTATAAGCCCCTAGAAAACAGGATTTATCATGGAAATAGTGACACAGCCTCAACCAGCCTGGTGTTCTTGGGGGCCGCAGTAATATACTGTGCAGAGAAATCAGATCATTAGTTAGTTATAAACAAAGGACAGAGATAGTAAATTAGACGAGGTATTTCAGCAGCTCCGTGTGTATTTATGACACCAAAATATGCAGCCGCATTTTATTCCTTGAGACAGTATTTAAGTATTTCAGATTTAACGTGCATTTTTAGATATGGCCATGGCGCATCTTTAAGGCTCGGTCATTCTTGATCTTCTGTAGTTTTATTCGTGATATTTTCTTCCTTCTCTGTTGCTCATTAGAAAAATGTTAAAAATCCATTTTCGTCTGATTAATAATAAAGCTGATCACATGTAACCTAATTTTCATTCAGTGCTGCCCCTGTCTGTGGAGTCATATACAAAGTGACCTTTGAATCGCCAGTGGACTCATAAAGTACAATAAGCACCATTGTCCTGTCAAAAATTGAAGATGTTTTACATCATTACAAAATTTAATGTTCCATCTTTTCAAATGCACTCCTTTTCAAAGGCCACATTCCAATTGAAGCTCATTAAAATCAGACTCAAGTTTCCTGTGGTGGGGATGAAGAGAGTTTCGCAGGCTATGGGAGGAAAATCAATCATTCTTTTAAAACAGATATGGTTACATATGAGTTTTGAAAGGTGCAGGGACGGGAGAGGCTCCGCTGCCGGCCACAGTAAGGCTTTTGTGCTGATAAAACCCTATCACTGCTCCCCGTTCTTTACTCATGAACAAATCCGTTCTCTAAATAAAATTGTTGTTCTAAAGTTTGGAGGTGGAATCTGAAGAGATCTTATTTTTTTTTGGAGGAAAGCTTTAGAACCAGCCAAGCAATTTCAGATTTTTTTCTTTTTAAAAAAGATGCTCTTCTGACTTAGAGATCTGATATTTCAGAAACGGAGTCACTCTGGGGCTCCAAGGGGAGGTTGGTCAACTCAGTGCTGCTTTGCTCCCAGAAATGGAGACATGCATTTTACGTAAGACCCATCTCAGTTGCTCAGTAAGGACAGGTCAGGGGTCAGTGAATCTGTCAAACACAGCATCCCCAGGGGCTGGGGAGATGGCTCAAGGGTTAAAAGCATTTGCTTAGGTAGCCTGCCACCCCGGGTTTGATTCCTTAGTACCCCCGTAAAGAAAGGCAGGTGAGGAAAGTGGTGCATTAGTCTGGAGTTCGTTTGCAAGACCCTGGCACTCTCTCTCTCTCTCTCTCTCTCTCTCTCTCTCTCTCTCCTTCTTCTCTCCTCAAATAAATAAATAAATAAAGGAATAAAATTTTTTAAAGAAAACATCCTCAGGTCTCTTCTCTCTTGGCAGTCTTTCTGCACTTCTTAATATCTCAATACAGCTAGACTCTAAGAATTTGGCCAGTTTCTAGGGATTTTTTAAAAATAATATTTTAATTTATTTATTTGCAAGCAGAGAGGGACTGACACAGAGAGAAATGATAGGTGTGCCAGGGCCTCTTGCTCCTGCAAATGAACTCCAGACACGTGTGCTACTTTGTGCATCTGACTTTCCGTGGGTGCTGAGGAATCAAACCTGGGCCATCAGGCTTTGCAAACAAGTCATTTAACCATTGAGCCATTTCTTCGGTCACCCAGTTCCTAGGTTTTTGAAGGGGTTGGGCTTTATGACCTTGGGAGTATCATCCTCACACCAGACCCTGCTAATACAAAATAGTCACACTTTACACACTGCTGGCATGCACTGCTCAGGCGCTACAGGGATGAACAACTTCCAGAAACATCTACCCGGGTATGGTGCCACACACTTTTAACCCCTGTGCTCAGAAGGAGAATCAGGAGCTCAAGGTCAGCCTGGGCTCCACAGTGAATTCTAGCTCAGCCTAAACTACCTAGCAAGACCCATCTGAAAAATAAAAACGAAACCAAAACCAAAGAAGCATGTAGATCTGGGGGTTGCCCACTTTCCAACTCTGGAACATACAACTGTGGCCTGACACACTACCGATATTAAGTGCAGCTCTTGGTGCACTTGGCCAGAGTATCATTTCTAAGGCTTTGGCGTTGAGTCAAAAGAGAGTTAACTGGGTTCTGGACATGCTCGTGTGTACCTTGGTGAAGCATGAAAAGTCCAAGGTTTGTCACAATCTAGAATTGAAGTTGTCATCTATTTGTGTCACTTGTGGCTGTGTGGCCTGGGCTGTTTGTACTTTTGCTGAGCTTTAGATGTCTCAGAGGGATAATAGTACAGATGCTCCCCGAATTTAGATGGGGCTATACATTGAAGTGTGATCACTGAATACAAGCCTACGCTACAACGGGGTGTTGAATAGCTTATGGGGTGCAGTGGAATAGCATGGTGACATGTACTCGGCAACACATTGGTGGTTTCCTCCTCGTATTCACATGGTTGGTGGGGACACTGCTGTTTTGCATCCCAAGAGTGTGTCACACCAGACTGCTAGTGTACAAAAGATCAAAACCTGGGCAGGATAGATGGCTTAGCAGTTGTCCGCAAATCCTAAGGGCTCACGTTTGACTCTCCAGGTTCCACGTAAGCCAGACGCACTGTGACACAAGGTTGCACATGTGCACAAGGGGGCGCATGTGCCTGGAGTTCAACTGCAGTGACTGAAGGTCCTGGCACAACAATTTTCTCTCTCTCTCTCTCTCTCACACCCTTGCTGTCTTGCATTAAAAAAAAAAAAAGATCAAAACTCACAACATGAGGTACACTTGCTTTGTATCATTGTAAAACTGAAAAATCGGGGACCACCTGACTTAGCATGACTGTGTAAGATATGTATATAATAAGGTTTAGCACTATATCTGAATGTGTTTATCCACCGTTAGATGTGAGTTCTGCCTGTGGGAAAAGTGGTAGTAATAATTGTTTTAACTGATCTAGAAGATCCATAGATAACTGCCCTTTTTGCTGGGTGTAAGGAAGCTTGGGGTGCTAAAATGCTGGTTGGCTAAAATATTGATTGAGAGACTAGTAAATGCAGGAGGAGGGAGTGCCGCCCTACTTTCTACTTACAGGCAGCTCACTATGTCTGCTGCTATAGATGTAGCAGTTAGCTACTGCTGTGAAACAAAGTATACCCAAACTTTGAGGTTAAAACAAAAGCAATTTTTTCCCCCTCACAAATCTTCAGATCAGTAATGATCAGTGAATGTCTGACTGGGAGTCAGCTGGTTTAGAATGGTTTTAGTTGGGACTACTTATTCCTGTACCGTGTGGCCTGGGCTAACCCTCACTGCAGAGGCTCCTCTTAGGGAGCAAATCAAAGTGCACAAGCGCGTGGCATGACTCTGCTCACATCGTTAACTACTGTCCCCTTGGCCAAAGTCACACAGCAAAGGCTGGACTCAGCGAGGGAGGAGAAGAGCAAAGGGCACACATGGAGAGAGGAATGAAGACGAGCTGCCCGTGCAATCAGCATCTCTCCCCAAGTCCCCCAGGACGCATAAGCGGCAGGAATAGCAGTGGGAAGAGGCTGAGATCAAAAGCCCTAGGGGGTGCTTCAATGCCGTCGCTCTCAGGGTACTGCTATGATGTCATTCCCACTATGTTCCCCTGAAGCGTTCTGAGACACTTCCAGTGAGGGAAATGCTCTTGCCTCTCTCTACAGTATACTCCTCTTTTTTGGTTTTTTTTTTGGTTTCTGGGGTAGGGTCTCACTCTAGCTCAGGCTGACCTGGAAATCACTCTGTAGTCTCAGGGTGGCCTCAAACTCATGGCGATCCTCCTGCCTCTGACTTCCAAGTGCTGGGATTAAAGGCATCGCTTTTATAAAAGTGTCTTGAAAGCAATTGTAGCTTCAGGGCTGACCCATTTTGTCCCAGCTCCAAAGGCACATGATTGGGGCTGAGGAATGACACTGCTGAGGTGAGGCCCAACCCTTCATATCCCAGGTGGCTTCTTCCTCTTACCCATCTGTCCCTGAGGACTAACTCTTACCGAGTGCTTCTAGAATGGCTGATGCATTCTAGTTCCCCTGGTGGCCAACACTGAGGAGAGTCTACACAGAGCGGCCAGCGCAGGAGCCCTTCCCTACCGCACCCAACTCTGAGCTCTGAACCCCCGTTGTGTTTTATGGGTTTGCACTGCAGTGAAGTTACGGGGCTTAAGATTGCTGGAGTGTCTGCAGTGGGACCCCAGGGTGTGCCTCATGTTCCTGGTGGATAGTAAGTGGTGTCTTTCAGGGAATTGGCCTCGGGAATTTGTCCTGGGTGAATGTGGATGTTCCCAGGGCAGCTATGGTGAGATGCCTGAGAGGCAGCAGCTAGTGAGGTGTGCTTCTGTATGCATAAGCAGTTCTGTTGATGGTGTTTGTGTGCACCTGTGAAAAGGGAGGTAGTGTTGGCAACCAGAATTCCTTATCCAGGAGGGCTGGGTAGAGCCCAGGAGTTTAAGCCACCTTCTGTATCAATAGACACTGAGTGTGGGAAGTAGCCCTGAGTTCACTGTGATTCTGTGGGGATTTGCAGAGACAAACAAAGCTCGAGGGAATTCCAGATCATCTCCAGGACTCAGTAGAGGCTTTGTATCCTTGCCTCCCTCTCCCTCCCTGGGACCTCTTTGTCACCTGAGTGTCCACAGTAGTGAGGACAAGTCTAACACCTGGCTACATGAAGTCCTGCCTGCTGGTGACCCCACAGATGCCCTCTGCAGAGCCATGGCCACACGCTTCTACAGATCCCATGGGTGAACTCAGATTGCGACCGAAAGTGGGCCCAGCATTTTCTTCAAGACCCATAGACTCCATCAGTCTTCGTTCCGTAAGTAGTTCCCCGGAGGACTTACTGACAGTTTCTGGAGTTATGAACATTAACAGCTTTCTTTAAAATCCTCTAAATCTGGGATTCCGACACAATCCTAGCATATTTGTAATGTTAGTATGACTTGTGACCACAAGTGGACACAAATGCAGGGAGAAAAGGTTGATTGATTCTGGCTTATATTTTGGTTTTAGAGGGTTTCCATCCGTCACGGAGGGGAATGCATGGCAGAGAAGCTCAGTCCATGGTAGCAGGAGTGAGTGGTAAGGGCTATTCGCATCATGGTGGAGCAGAGTACAGAGAGCAAGACAAGAAGTAGACAGGGCTAACTCAGAAGGCTCTGCCCCCTAGTCACCTGTCTTCTCCAGCAGGCCTCACCTCCCAAAGTTTTTAGCGCTTCTCAAAATAAGGTCACCAGCTGGGGACCAGATACTCAAAACATGACCCCGTGGGATTCAACTCATAACGCTTAGAGAAGTGGACCTTACGGGCTGGAGAGATGGCTTAGCGGTTAAGGCACTTGCCTGGAAAGCCAAAGGACCTCAGTTCTATTCCCCAGGACCCATGTTATCCAGGTGCACAAGGTGGGGCACACATCTGGAGTTCATTTGCAATAGCTGGAGGCCCTGGCGCACCCATTCTCTCTGTCTCTCTCTCTTCCTCTTTCCCTCTGTCAAATAAATAAATAAAAATAAATATTTTTTTTAAAAAAGAAGTGGACCTTAGACCATACACCAAACAACTCAGATTAATGCTTTATATAATAAGAAAGATAAGAAATCCTAACAAATTCCTGAGTTCCTCTGCCTGGAAATTTATCATGGCAACTTATAGTTGCTTGTTGTGATGGAGGATTTTGTTCTGAGGACTAAAGAGGGATCTTTTTATCCAAGGGATACACTTAGACGCCAAGATCAGCTGATGCTATGGCTGTCATGAAGAGGATTCTGTGGGCATCTTTTGACTGGAAGCAAAAAGGTAAAAGAATGAAGAAGTTATATATTCAAGAGCAGGTGCCCAAGAATCCCAGAGAAGTGATACCACGGGATTCCGAGCAGAATTCTCCAAGCCACAGAACAGAGAAGGGAAATAGGCTAAAATCCCAAGGGCAGTAACCACCAGCTATGAGACAGTTTTTGGTCCTGTTTCTGGTAGGAAGGACTCAGTATCAGCTCCAGAAGTTTTGGCTGGCATCTGGACAACCATGACAGGAGGCAGACACCAAAGAACAATGGCAGAGCCGACCCCCCGTACCCCCCTGCCAAAGGAGGGAAGCACCCAAGATTTCTAGGGCGTGTGTCCAGGGAGAGATAGTGATGCTCAAACAACTGGAAACAATCCATGCACACACTGCAGCTTCCAGGCCTATAGATGGTGACTTGGGTTCTCTCCTTTGACTAATCTTGGGGAAGTTTTCACGTCTCTCAGGTGCCCTTCTTTACCATGACAGGGTGGCACGAGGTGACTGCATGGGCCTGAGCCCACATGGAGAGTCATAGAACCTGTTGGAAAGAGACCCTCCACTGCAGGAGCAGGGGGAGGTGGTTCTCAAAGTAAACCGGCATCATGATAGGTGACAGGTGTATGAGGAAAAGGGTTCAGTGGGCCCCGAGGACCCCAGCAATGCTCTTTAGGCCTGACTACAGCAATGAAAAACAGAAAAGGGTTTTGAGAGGAAGAGTGTTCACAAGCAGACAGGCGCAAAGGAATCTGAGGTATATGTGTGATTTTTCACCCATGCTGGTACGAGTCCTGTGTGCAGTGGACGCAAGCATTCCCAGCATGCTGCACCAGCACATCCAAGATGCTGAGGGGCAAACCGCACTTGGAGCTTAGCGCTGTGAGAGTATCTTCCAGAGCAGGGCCTGTGACAAGCCTGTCTCGCAGGCAGGTCTCCTGGCACGCTACACATGTCAGCCCTGCCTGAGGCTCCAAGCAGGGTGCAGGGCCTCCCCTCCGGCCCCCCACAGGGACTCAGACAGACAATACCTCTCAGTGCCCAGGTAACTTCTGCTCTCAACCCCTTAGCCAGCCCAGGCCCAGGCGAGGGAAAAACTCACCCATAGCCAGAAGTTCCCAAGTGATCAGAAAGCCTGCATTCCCTCTTGCAAAGGCATTTATAACCTTATAGTTGTGGGCTGTCTTCTGGCTCACGTGGACCAGAGGGGCAGCTGGTTGGTTAGGACTAGGGGCTGTCTCAGGAAAAGGCTAGTCCTGACGCCAAGTTTCCATGCGCTGAACTTGACCAACCACGGTGTTTAAATCCTATGAAAGACCTTCCTTCCCAGGAAGGCTCCTGGTTGTTTGTGGGGGGGAGGGGGAACAGGACTAGGGAACTAGGCAAGAGATAAGAAGTCAGATCATGTTTGATTTCCAGCTAAGCGCAGGCTTTCCTGGCTGTTTTCACTTCCAGGGGTCCCGTCACCCTGACTGTGTGCCCTCTCAGGAGGATGAGGTGCCGGTGGGGAGAAAACTGTCAGTGAAGGTGCTATGTGCCGGGTGTTCTGAAACCGTGGTTCTTCCAGCTGCCCTGCCACTGTGATTTCTTTCTTTCAATGAAATAGTAACATTACTTATGGTTAGATATAAAGTATAGAAATATTTCCCTCCATACACACACACACATGCACATACACATGCACTCACATGCACTCACATGCACACACTATCTTTCTGAGGAGCAGTTCAGGGATTATTGTGTCACTGAAGACTCCACTCTGGATGCCCTCTGTCATCTCATGGTCAATCCATGCCAGCACCCTTACTGTTCTGGAATGTTCCATTCAGAACCACACAGGTCTTCATCCCGGATCCTGCTCCCCAGTATACACCTCACAGACCCCCGAATCTTTGTGTATGTGTTTTCTCTTGCCTGCTACTCTCTCTAAGAGTTAACTTTTCTTCCAGATCAACACTGCCTATTATATATTTAGGGTGACTGGACCCTCAGAAGTCATAGCAGGGAATGTTCTAGAGGCTGCCCTTGAAGTCTCCACTTTGCTAGAGGTCAGAGAAGAATCTGGCTTCTCCCTACCTCTTGCCTAAAGGAGTTCCCTAGATCAGTTTTTCTATAAACAACCTGAGTCCCACCCCAGAAAGGAGTTCCCCTTTCCAAAAACTAAGATTTCTGGAAGGACTAAACCTAAGCCTGGCACTGTGGATGGTTAAGCTCAGCTCCAAAACCTGGATCATAGCTGGCCTGTTTTTGAGCCAGCCCCCAGCCCAGAGCAATCAGCCCTCACTCTGGCTCACCTCAGCCTGAAGGGAAGCCCACCACAGTAAGGTTATACATAGATCTTTGCCAGGTGAGCAAGCTCTCTTTGCTGGCTGCTTGTTGCTCCTGAACTTCCAGGTCCTGGTAAGCCTCCCCTCCACTTGGCGTGGCTGAGCCTACTTCTCCATGGGCTCTCTATCCCCTCCTGCACTCCACAGGGCAGGGGCTCTCTGGACTTCCTCCTCTTTCCTTCTCTTAATCTAATAAAGTCTCTCTAAACCTTACCCTATGGCCTATGGATTTTAATTCTTTAAATTCATAAGACAAGAATCTGGACTTTTTTTTTTTTGAGGTAGGGTCTCTAGCCCAGGCTGGCCCGGAATTCACTATGTAGTCTCAGGGTGGCCTTGAACTCATGGCCATCCTCCTACCTCTGTGTCCCAAGTGCTGGGATTAAAGGAGTGTGCTACCACGCCTGGCCCAGTTTTTTTTTTTTAATTTATTGGTGTGTTGGCATATTGGCAAGGAACCCCAAAATTCCCATTTCGTTTCTATCTGTCTGCCTCTCCTCTCTCTGTCTCACTATCTCCCTCTGGCTGTCATAAGGAGACCTGGCTCCTCTGTGAACAGGCGCCTACCTCCAAGGTGCCATCTCACTGTGGATCCATAATGATGCAGCAGCTGACCGAGGACAGAACCCTCTGGAGCCATAAGCCCTTGGGAAACTTTCCCCCTTCATGTTGACTTTCCAGGTATTTGGCCACAGCACCTAAATCTAACACACCACCTGCAAGGCAGTGCTAGGCACGTTGAGAACGCCCAGGACATGGGCTGGAATTCTTCTTATGTGGTGAATCTGGCAGAATTGGGAACTTCGACTCCTGCCTCCCCAGTACGGCCCCTTGGAGACCCTGTCACGATACGAGCACCACAGCTGGTACATCCCTCATTCCTGGCCCAGTGCTGAGCACACAGTAGACCCTCAGAGATAGTATAGACGTCGTGGAGGGGCTTCGTTAGCAAACGGACAGGCGAATGAATGAACTCGATAGCTCTTCAGGCTTGGCAAGCTTGGCTGTAGACAAGGATTCAAGAAAAGTGATTGGGGTCATGAGGGTGTTCACTGAGAATTTAGGGAGCAGCTCTCTCCCTCACAAGAACTGCTAGTCATTGGCTCAGGATGGGAGACCGTTGCCCGGCCTTCCCGTGCCTTTCACGTGTCTGGAATAGCACTCACCCAATGTACTCTGTCCCAAGCTGTCTAGTTTCATTGCTGCCTTGACAGTCACTCCTCCTCCTCACCTGAACATTCCCTCACCTCTCCTGAGATGCATCCCATCAGGATGTCCGCCCATATCATCCCTGCCCGTCATTCAATGCCTGTGCCAAGCCTCACATTCTCCAGTAAGCCTCTTTAAAAAAATTATTTATGTATTTATTTGTGAGAGGGAAAGAGGCAGATTAACTCTGCATACATGCACCACCTTGTGCAGCTGGCTTTGTGTGGGTACTAGGGAATCGAACCTGGGTCCTTTGGCCTTGCCAGCAAGAGCCTTAACCACTAAGCCATCTGTCCAGCCCCAGGAAGCCTTTCTGTTGACTATGTGGCATGAGCTTTCTGCCTCCTGATGACTTAACATTATCTCATCTGTAAAGCATAGCTTGACATCAAAAACATCAATTTTAGGGCTGGAAGGATGGCTTAGCAGTTAAGGCACTTGCCTGTGAAGCCTAAGGACCCAGGTTCATTTCTCCAGGTCCCACGTCAGCTAGATGTACATGGTGGCACACGCGTCTGGAGTTCGTTTGCAGTGGCTAGAGGCCCTGGCGCATCCATTCTCTCTCTCTCTCTCTCTCTCTCTCTCTCTCTCTCTCTCTGTCTCCCTTTCTCTCTCTGTGTCTAATAAATCAATAAAAATAAAAAATCAATTTCAGTATTTGTCCTGCTACGAAGCCTGGAAAGCCCTGGGCCCATGTTCTTCATTTACGTTAGAAACATTGTGCACCTGCCTAACAGTCAGCAAGATCCGACGCCTTATCACTAACCCACCAGCGCCCCTCAAAATGGCCCATGTCCTCTTGGAATCTTACCTTTAGCTGGTTTGGGTTCCAAAGCGTGTCTTTGGGTGAGTTTTCTCTGACATTTTTTGATTTTTTTTAGGTGAGATTTCTCTGAGACTGAGTTTGATGTTGTGTAGCCACATCTCTCTCACAGGCTTGTCCTTGGGGAAGAAGTAAGACACAGATATGTCAAAGTTGCACAAATGTGACTGTCCTACTTGACCTCTCCACCTGGTTCTGCCCATGGGTGGAAGAGACTCTGGAGAGCAACGAGGCTATTTTAGAGTTCTTCTACAAAGGCAAGAGGGAGGCAGGAACTCCATGTTGCAGTTGGCTTCTCGTCTCTGGGACAAACACCCGAGCAGACGCGGCTTATGGGAAGAAAGGGGCTTATTTCAGGGTTACAGATTCCGGGGGACGCTTCATCATCATAGCGGAAGAAGCTGGCCCCCTTCCACAGACCCAGAGCAGACAGACACCACCAATGGCCAGCAAACAGGAACAGCTGGAGCTCAAACTGCCTTCTATTCACCTAGTAGGGCTGGACGAAAGTTCCGCCCCCCAGTGACACCCCGTCCAGTAGGGCTGCTGGAGACTCCAAGTGCAAGCTCAGTCTTAATCAAAAATCCCTGTGGCTATGGGGGACGTACATCCACGTTTAAACCTGCAGACTCCACAGCTAGAGAGAACCTCTCAGCTCTAGGTCCAATGGCAATATCCACAGTCATGCAGGACCTTTTGGGATCCAGAGTCTAATTTTCTGGGGGAAGAATATAGCTAAAATTCAGGGCCCAGTGCACCTGTGTGTCTGAAAGCTGAAGACCAGTGGCAGAGTGCCTGCTTGGCATATATGTGGACCCAGGTACAATCCCCAGCACCACAAGAAAGCAAGAAAAACCACCTTTGAAAATTGACCCCCAAGCCAGGCATGGTGGCGCATGCCTTTAAATCTCAGTACTCGGGAGGCAGAGGTAGGAGGATTGCCATGAGTTCAAGGCTACCCTGAGACTATGTAGCAAATTCCAGGTCAGCCTGGGCTAGAGTGAGACCCTGCCTCAAAAAAAAAAAAAAAAAAAAACCCAAAATATATGTGTGTATATATAATAAAAAGAAAAAGAATTGATCCCCAAATCCATGCCATTTCCTTCCTTTCTTCCTCCAGTCTCTTGGAATCATTTCTAGTATTGAATATCCTCTTTAAAAAAGGCTGTCCTGGCCAACCACTTTCTAGATAGAGTCATAAACTGGCAAGTTATTTGCAATCCCCTTGAAACAATTGTACCTTCTGGAAATCAATTACATTGTAACACAGTTAGCCTGCTTTTCTGCCTACCTGTAAAATACCGTGTGGATTGAGAGTACCATGAGTATAGTGTAGTATTTAATATGCAGTATTGCAGTCCAAGGCACATTTGTCAACATTATATAATAATCTATGATCAAAACACTAAAACTTGTCAACTCCTGGAGTCCCTTTGCTTTCCAACTTTACAACTGAAACTCATTTAAAAGTAAATGAAAGTCAAGGGGATGAGATTCAATTAAAATTAATTTAAAGAATGGAAAAATGATTCACGATGATATAAATCTGCACACAGTTATTACCCACTTTATCTTACCCTACATGGGACTCTGGAACAACAACCAGAAGACACATCCGAACGAACTAAGGACACTTCGCGTGCAAATAGCCAGACCTAGTCCACATCTCTTGAGAGAAGGTCTTGTGGAGATGGAGATGGAACGCAGGCCCTTGCTCAGGAAGAGTACAATCTGCCATGGACCTACATTCCCAGGCCTTGGCTTTTTGACTCACCATCTAAGTAGATAACTCAGAATGACCTTGAACTCACTATATTGCCCTGCCTGTCCATGAACTTGTGATCCTCCTGTCTCAGTTCCTGAATGTTAGGATTACAGAGCATTCACCCCCAGAATTAGCTTTGAGAAAAAGTTTGAACGGAAGAAATCTTTGCTTCTTTCTTTCTTTCTTTCTTTCTTTCTTTCTTTCTTTCTTTTTTCTTTCCTTTTTTTTTAATGCAAGACAGTGAGAGTGAGACTGAGAGAGAGAATTGTCCTGCCAGGGTCTCAGCCACTACAATCAAACTCCAGATGCCCACACCCTTTAGTGAGCATGTGCAACCTTGTGCACTTGCGTCATTGCAAGTCTGGCTTATGTGGGACCTGGAAGGTCAAACATGGGTCCTTAGGCTTCTCAGGCAAGCACCTTAACCACTGAGCAACCTCTCCAGCCTGAAGAGACCTTTTGCCTTCCTGATCTGAAACCATTCATTGATATCATTACTGCTTTTCTTCACAGAGGCAGAGCAGAAATCCAATTAAAAAAAAAAACTTTCCTTTTTTTTCCCTTCCAATTTCTGAGTATGCATACAATTTCACTGATAGCGAGATGTCAGCAAAGAAGTTAGCTTCAATAATCTATGGATTACAAGACATCTCAGACCTTCAAAGCAATCTAGTGTGTTAGATCTGTTCTCAGAAGGGCTTAAGTGACTTTAATAGCTAACAACAAATGGTAGGATGCTGACGAAATCAAGGTCCATCAGCACTGTCCCCCCTTCTCCAAGCCTCCCTATTATGACACGCACGGTCCCGTCGCAAAACTCCCCAAGTGGTGCCTGGAATCAGCTTCTTGGCCCAGAAGGCACGAGGGCAAGAGGGCAAGACGCGCCTCACATGCCCTGGAAACACCCTCCCGCGCACAGTGACTCACACCCTCGATAGTCAGTTGAGCTACTGACTTCCAACCAGGTACCCTATAGACTCCATTCCCTGAATGAATTACCACGGCCATTTCTGAAGTGGCTGCATTCCGATGGAGAACTGTATCCCAACACTTCCTGACCTGCCTATTTCCTGTGAACTTGGCAGCCTGCACCAGTGTGCCCCCGAGGATCACAAGGTTAAGATGAAGTCGCTTCTGTAATTGGCACATTAGGCAGGCACTTCTGTTCATGAACTTCCTGCACTCGGTTAGTGGCCTTTCAGCTTGTGGTACCCAACTTCCTCCTGCGGGAGTCCCACCGGCTCTCATAGGCCCCAGCTGCAAAGCACATCCAAGCTCTATCCAGTTGCAACATGTGGCTTTCCGGGGAAACTCCCTCAGGCAGCAGCTGTGCTGCTGAATCTCAGCTGCACCTGCTGGGCTGGAGGTCAAACTGCCTAGAGGGTGATCTTTCCCAGCCCATGCAGCACAGCGGTTGGGGGCCATTCAGGCGGATAGCAGGCCCTTAGTGGAAGAAGCAGGGAGCGCCGGTGCCTGGGCTCAGGCATCGCTGCGTGGCGACACGACTCACTCACCAGGCGCTGCCCCAACGCCGGCTTCTCCTTGCACAGTGATGACGTCATGACTACGCCAGGAGAAGCTGAGTGATCCGGTCACAGTGATCAGGAAGAGAACCAAGGTGTCACTTGCGTACTCTTGGATGGCTCCTTTAAGTGAGCAGCTGCTGACAGAGCAGGGGAAGAGGGTGTGAGGTCTAGAATTGTATGAGGTGACAGTTTCCTGGTATGAGGCACCTGCAACTCACGGAGTGTCACCTGAAGCCGCTGTCCTTCCTGGGAAATGCGTCCTGCTCTTTCTGGTTAAGACCTAGCCTAGTGCTGTTCTGTCCCTCCACTATTTGCTAATCATAGTTTTTAACCCAGAGGGAGAAGGCCTCAGGCCCAGAGCTTTTTTAGGCAGTTGGTTCCGGCTGGAATTTAATAACACTCTCCTGTTTTCATTGTTTCATTGGTGTGACTGTTTTCTAATTATGTCAAGTAGTATTGGGTTTCCACTTTTAGTTCTGATGTAAAGTGTTCTTTTGGAATAAATCTATTAAAAAGTACAAAAAGCTAAGTTTTTTTTAAAAGCAAGGAGATGATGGTGCATGATAGTAAGATTATAATCAGACTGGGCCTAGTGGCATAAGCCTGCTGTAATCCCAAGGTTGAGGTAGGAGGATCACAAGTTCAAGGACTGACTTGGCTAAAGAGTGAGTTTAAGGCCAGCCTGGATTAGCAACATTCTGTCTTAAAAAGTTGTAAAAAAAAAAAAATAAAGAAGAGGGGGGCTGGCTCGGTGGTAGACCAATTGTCTGCCATACAAGACCCTGTGTTCCATACCTACCACTGCAAAAGAAAAGAACCTGGCCAAAAGAATGGGACTGTTGAGGAGCCTGCCAGGCTGATGTGGGGGTGGAAGGTAGGAGTGTCTTTGGGTATGCTGAAAATCACCAAGACACTTGAGCACTGGCTGCAGAGGTTCAGCAGAGGAAGAGACCTCTGGTTAAGCCCTTCCAAACCCAGGAGGCCACCAGGGCTGCTCTGTAGCGGATGCATCCTCCTGAGGGGAGGGGCTCAGCATCTTTGGGGGGGGCTTGCTGTGGCTTCTGTAGACCGTTGCTCACCCCGGAGGGCCGTACTTGCTGGAGACAGTCGCTTCCAGATGGATGGAGTCGCGAGAAGCTAGTGAGGGGCCCACCCACAAGCTTTGTTTCGGTGCTGTGAGAGAACTAGGTCTTACACTAAATACTTCCCTTCGTGAGCAGACCCCATGTTGTTGTTAGAACCTGGATCTGAAATATCCCCCCACCCAACCCCAAGAGATTCATGGGTTGAAGGTTTGTTCACCGGGTCAGTGGTGCTACTGAGAGGCGATTAGATCACGAGGTGTTAACCTCCCCAGTCAACTGGCCCACTGATGACTGCATTAGGAGATGGACCTACTTTACAGGAAGCCGGTCACTGGCGGGCTTGGCTTTGAAGGGCGTAACTGTTGCCAGATGTCTCCTCTCTGTCTCTGTCTGCTTCCTGGCCATCGAGAGGTGAGCAGCGCTGCTCTAACCAAAGATGCCGCGCCTCCCCGTCAGCCAAAAGCAACCGGTCTGCTGACTGTGGCCTGAAACCACGAGGCGCAGGACTCTTTCCCCCCATCTGTTTCTCCTCTTTGGGCGCAGCGCAAAGTGACTGACGCACTGGCAGAGCTCTGAGAATCCAGAGTGGCTTGTGGGCTCGGGGACAATCCCGGGGAGAAGAGGCAAGACAGGAAGGGAGCCAACAACAACAAAGCACGTTGCTAAACCAGGTACGAACTGCGGGCGCCTGGCGTTTGACTCGACTACTGAACACCGGGAGAGAACACGAGACGCCGAGGCAAGCACCGTCCCTGTGGCCCAGCAAGGGTAACAGTGGCTTCTCCAAGCATCGGCATGTCTCCCAGCCCTACCCGTGGGTGTGAGCTTGTTTCCAGACATGGGTACAACAGCGCCCCCAGACGTAAACTACAGGGCCCCTCGCAGCAGCCTGTGGCTCACAAGAGACGTGCACCTATGTGGATGGGATACCGGTGGGTGTGCTGACCTCTTTGGGGGGGGTGTGGTGGGGACACTGAGTGTCAGCAACAGGACTGCCTTCGAAGACGACAAGAACCAGTGATGTTAAAGACCAGCTTAGGGCTGGGGAGATGGCTTAGTGGTTAAGCGCTTGCCTGTGAAGCCTAAGGACCCCGGTTCGAGGCTCAATTCCCCAGGACCCATGTTAGCCAGATGCACAAGGGGGCACACGCATCTGGAGTTCGTTTACAGAGGCTGGAAGCTCTGGCGTGCCCATTCTCTCTCTCTCTCTCTCTCTCTCTCTCTCTCTGCCTCCTTCTCTCTGTCTCTCTCAAATAAATAAATAAACCAAAAAAAAATTTAAAAAAAAAGACCAGCTTAATCTCTGGACTCCGTCCAGATGAACCACTTTACTTGGTGCCTCCCGAAGCATGATGACCCGAAGCATGATGACTTGGGAAAGTTGAGGCTGTCCCTTCTTCTGTCCATCAGGCCTGGCCAGTGCCACGGAGCTCATCGCAGGCTCCCAATCTGGCACACATGGGCCTCGATACCCTCCATGGTCAGTAGAGTGCCCTTGCCTTCTCACACTGGTCGGTGTGTGGCCAGAGAGCGCGGGGCTTGTTCCTCGTAAGGCCTCTCTTCCTACAATACTGGGGCACTGGCGTCTAGGGCAATACAGCTTAGGAACATGCGCTTCCCTGATTTGCTTGACTTTTAGTCTTGTGGTTGCTTGTGTGGGGGGTGGGGGTGGGCAAGAGCTGCTTTCTTGGCACCCTGTTGTGTCTTGATAGACAGCTCTCACCGAGGATGGCTCCTCCCAGGTTGCCGCAGTCCGCAGTGCTGGCTGTTGGGGCAGGGTGCTCCTCCTCTTGAACATTACTGCCCCGGGAGCTGAGACATGCGCCCACTGGTGCTTCCCTCTAAGGGGCTACCTCCCATATGCAGAGCAAGAACTCTGGACTTGATGGCTTCAAAAAACCATTCTAGTTCTTGGTTTTAGGTGGTTTCCTCAAAAATCACTCTCTTTCTGCCTCACTCTTTCAGGGTCTGGCATACACCACCACATGCAGTCAGATCTAGAGCTCTTAAGAAGCTTATCAAGGCGCTGGAGAGATGGCTCAGTAATTAAGGTGCTTGCCTGCAAAGTCTGACTACCTGGGTTTGACTCCCCAGTACCCACATAGAGCCAGTGGTGCATGTGTCTGGAGTTCATTTGCAGTGGCTGGAGGCCCTAGTATACCCATTCTCTCTGTCTCTCTTCTTTCAAGCTCTCTGTTTATAAATAAATACATAAATAAATGAATTTTTTAAAATAAGTTTATGAAAGCCAGGCGTGGTGGTGCATGCCTTTAATCCCAGCACTTGGGAGGTAGAGGTAGAAGGATTGCCGTGAGTTTGAGGCCACCCTGAGACTCCATAGTGAATTCCAGGTCAGTCTGGGCTAGAGTGAGACCCTACCTCAAAAAACAACAAATAATAATAATAATAATAATAATAAGTTTGTGAAATATACTCCTTTGATATACAGCTGTGTGAGGAAGACAAGTTTCCCAGTGGGGAAAGTGGCAGATCAAGTTCCCAGGTAGCAAGGTACTCACCAAAGGTGTCTTTGGGAGCTGGGGGAAGACTGAAGGCTGCTGCCGTACCCCGAGTAACGTAGATCCTGGTGTGCACCAACAGGGGAGACTTCTCGGGCAGGTAGGTGGATTGATGACGGGCAGCTAATGACTCAAAGCATGGGGGCCAACACCATTCACCCGGTTCGTGGAAAAGCGTTTAGACCCAAAGCACTGGCAACAGAAGAACATGGCCCTTCCTCTTGCCAGTTGCGCTTGCGATGGCAGGGCCAGGGTCTGGGCGCGTCCTCACTGCCACTGTCTGCCCTTGTAAGGGATGGCACTGGCTCTCTCCTGTGTCCTCCTCAGCCATCCTGTCCTGCCGTTGCTCGTGGCCTCTTTAGTCTGAGCCACAGTCACTTTGGCAGGCTGTTGAAGATACTCGAGGCAAGGAAATAGCTTGTGATGAGCTTTCAATCATAAACTGAAATTTTATTAACACTCGCAGGAAACGCCTCATCAGAGAGGGGCTCCATCCCGGAGAATCTCTTTTCAGCAGTGGGAAGGTGGCCTTGGGAAACTTTCTCTGCCAAGTTCGAACAACCCAGTGCTCACTTACAGAGCAGCCACGGATGCGTTTCCCCGGCACCTTGGGAATCATTTGAATATTTATAAATTTACGTATTTATTTTCACATTAAAATTAAAGCTCTATTGTCTTGCAACTAACCTGCCTTGTTCTGCCACTCCAAAACAAAAGCTTCTCCAGTGTGATAACCTTTATTTATAGATGGCAATAAGCATATTTAGCAATATTATTATTCATGACCCTTGCACTAAATATCATAATCAGAATACAGATGTGCAGGGTAATTTCCATGCACAAGTCACTACGCATCAAGTTCTTGCAAGGCAAAAATAGCATCCATTTTGGGATAAATTATCCATGGTGGTGCATAAAGGTATCAGGGTGGCAGCAAGGATTTCAGATAGTGGAACATGGAGAGCCTATTGAAATCAAGGAGTGCCCAATGCCTGGGGAAGTTTTTTCACTGATCTCCTTCTGGCTGCTTACTTAAGCCCACTCTTTGCTGGATGTAGTTTTAGGATGTGGCGTAAAAATGGGGCAAAAAGGTAAGTGTCTGAACATAGGGCATGGGTGGATGGAACAAAGACTCCTTTGACTCCCCACCCCTCTCTTTGGACATCTTCTTCACTTTGTCAGACTAAGGAAGTGGGTTTCCAGATAAGCAACGTGCCTAAGCTCAGCTCACTAATTGACTGAACAAGACGCGGTCACACTCTCTACACCCTTCTGTAATGGATTTTCATGTTTGTGAATCCTAACTGGCTGTGGAAATGGAAAGCAAATGTCTCATAATCACAAATATCTTCTGGGTTTGTTATTTTTTTTTTCTAAACCCGAAGATTAAATCAACTTTACCCCCCATTTGCCAGCATGTTCATGGCTATAGAAGGATGATAAACGTTGGGCGATGGACATATCCGCCGTGCTACTGTTTAGCAAATTCTTGTGAGTGATCACTAGGTATAACACGTTCCTCAGTTAGGTGTTACATGAATAATTGGTATATTAAAGAAAGTGTGAAATAAACAGGTATAAAGCTTGAAATGCATTTGTTATTTGCTGAGGTTTTGCACATCCATACCATTTAGAAGCTACCGTCAAGTTCAGCTTCTGCTCCGTGTACCTGGAGCAGAACCCCTCATTAAGCCCGTTGTGAAAAGATCCCGTGTACAAATGCGCTCGGTATGCGTCACAACAGCTGGCGGCTCTGCGAGAAGATGCCGTGTGGAGACCTCGCAGCCCCAAGCTGGCCAGAGGTGCCGTGTCTCTGGCGGGAGGAGCCTGGTCCTAGATGGAGTCTTCTCCCAGCACATCAGTGGGCCTCCCCGCCCTGCCCCCTGCTCATCCACTGCTGTTTCCTCTCTTCCTTGGTCCTAGAGCCACTGCAGCCTCACTGGGCTCCAACTTGAACTTTTTAGCACACCCCCGAGACGCCAGGGACCTTCCTTGTCATCCCTGGGGTTGGCACGGTTCAGACTTTAGGAGAAGCCCCTGCAGTGGGGTCCCTCACATTCCTGTGTAGTGGGCTTTTGTCACTGTGACCAAAATACCCAACACCAGCAACAGCAGCGGGGAGGAAGCTTTATTTTGGCTACTGGTTCCAGAGGTTTTCATCAGTAGTTGTTGGGCGGAACATCAGGGCAATGCAGGCCGTGGGGGTGAGGGGGTCTTCACAGTGGGCAGGAAAAGGAACGCTGGTCCTCGGCTGGCTCCTTTCCTCCCCGCTTGTATCCCATCACAGACCGCTCCTGCCAGCACTCAGAGCGGCTCTTCCCTCCTCAGCTAATGCCCTCTGGAAACAGCCAGAAGCATGCCTCACGGGTCTCCGAGGGGTTTCCAAATCCAGTCAGACTGTCAGTGAGGATGAAAGCACCTCAACCCTGGGCCTGGAGAGCCTTTAGGCCGGTCTTCCCACCTCCTGTGTGGCTGCCCATTGAGCTCTTACAGGCCAGCCAGCTCTGGCCGCTGTCCCACAGGTCCACCTCTCATCGATGCAATGGAGCATTTCTGAAAGAGCAGGCAGGAGAGAGAACCTGGGGGTGGCACATTGGCACGGCAGAACCCCTTCTAGCCTTTGGCAGAACCCCGCCCTGGAATGATGCCAGCAGTGGGTTTCTGTTGGTGTTTGTGTCTCTGCCCCTTCCTGTCGCAACCCCCGCTCCCTGATGCTTGGATACTAAACGGGGAGACAAGGCCACCATTGGCACCAGGGAGGTCCTCTGAAAACTTGCAGTGGCTCCCGAGATATCAAGCCTTCCTCGTTGGTTGTCAGAGCTGGGGTGTGCCCGTCTGGCTGGTCTGGTCCTCCGATTATTTGGATGGAATGAGATAATGGGATAGGTTGAATCCTTTCAAAGCAGAGCCACACCCACTCCGGGAAGGAAGAGAAGAGCAGAGGAAACCGATGGAGGGTGAGGAAGGAGAAGGAAGAAGACAGGAGGAAAGGAAGCGGGAGGAAAAGGATAGAATGAAAGAAGATGGGCATAAAAGAAGAGAGAATGGAGAAGCAGGTGGAAGAAAAGAGGGAGAGGGGAAGAAGAAAAGGAGTTAGAGGAATGGGCGGGGGAGGAAGAGGAGGCAAAGGGGAGGAAGAGAAGGGAAGGGAAAAGACAGAGAGGAAGGGAAGAAAGAAGCCAGCCATTTCCCAACCATACCAACAAGTGTCCTTAAAGAAAAGCCAACCACACGTGAGCATGCCCCCTCCCACTCACAAAGCTGGGCCTGCGCCACACGCAGCACCTCCCAAGGCACTGAGGCGAGCTGTATTTTGCAGACCACAGCAAGCACCCCGGTTCCCTTGGCGACCTGTGACCGTCCTGCTTCCGGGGAAGGGCCGTCACTGGGCAGTTCATCCACAGGGTGCCCCAGGGGCCATCTTTCCCACTGCTGTCCATCTGAGCCAGGTGCCAACGTCTGTGACACTCAGCCAGTAGCCCGGCGCTCTGTGCACCTCTCTGTGTGTCCTGAGGTTGAGCGCCAGAAGCAGAGCCCATCCCTGGCCTGTCTCAGGGGTCTGGGGGCCAGCCTGCAGGTCCCGCTCCAAGGCATCCCCTTCTTTGGCATGCTCTGCTCTCCGGGGAAGCCCTTGCCCTAACTCTTTCCTTGCTTTCCCCTCCCTCACCAGCCACTGCCTTCTTTGATTAACTGGTAACTAATTGCCAGACTGTCCACATGACATTGACCGTGACAGATTAAATAGCTGCTTGGACCAGAGCACCAATGGAGCCTGCTAGAGAGAACCAGAAACCAGAACACTTGGGGGCTTCCTGGCTTGGAGGTCCTGCTCTTGTCCTGGGGGTATTGAGCTGGCCCTCCCTGGTCCCCCACCTCATTTTCTGTCTCCCTAGGGAGAGGTACCATACCTCAGAACTTGTACTCGATTGAGTGCAAACCCAAGTCAGCACCTGAGTCAGCCTGGCTCAGAGGACCAGGGGAGGAGGCAGCGGTGAGACACAAGCAGTGGGACTCCAGGTATCCGTTGTCCGTCCTGAATCTCTCCTCCCCTCGTGCCCCATGTTCCTTTCCAGCGGAGCCCTGTTTGTATGCTCAGCGTTTTCCTTGGCCTGCTAGTCCTTCCAGAACAAGGCCCCACCCCCCTAAGTTGCTTCTTTTTTGAGCGGGAGTGTCCCAGGACACAGAGGGCTGGAACGAGGCACAGCAAAGAAGCGGTTCTCAAAGTGGGGCCGACTTACAGCCAGGAGAGACGACTGGAAGTGGATGAGCCCCACCAGGGCTGTTCCATTGGTCTGTTGGGCTCTCCACTGTGTGACCGGAGACCGCCGTGTCCCCATGTGTAGAGGAGGGACTGGGCTCTGAGACTCTTTATCCCCTGGGAGCTACAGAAGGCACTGACTTGCCATCCTTTTCCTTTTAACTAGACACACACACATGCACACACACACATATATGTGGTGATGCAAAAATAAGCTTTTATGAACGTATAGGTGAAGGTGATTGTATAAGGCTCTTGCAGGGTAGGAGAGAGAGAGAGAGAGAGAGAGAGAGAGAGAGAAAATGGATGGGTCCGGGCCTCTAGCTGATTCACTGCAAACGAACTCCAGACACATGCACCACTTTTTGCTTCTGGCTTTATGTGAGTACTGGGGAATTGAACTCAGGTCTGAAGACTTTGCAAGCAAGCGCCCTAAACCACTGGGCCATCTCCCCAGCCCTTGCCATAGCTGGTAGAAGGTGGGTATTTGTCCTTGTCCCCTTGGCCTCTCACCCTGGCCACAGCCTGCCTTCTCTGGGCCATTTTCCTGCCTAGAAGCTTCTACAGGGTCCTTTCAGATGCCACCTCTGCAGGGTGTCCTTGACTCGCTTAGGGCAAGTCGGCCATGTCTAGTGCCTTACTTACTCCATCTTGTCTGACCCCCCACAGCCCTGGAGTGAGGAGGTGTGTCTTCATCCTGGGTCCAGAGACAGAAAGCTTAGTAAGGAAAGACCAGGCCTGGGAGGCTCAGGGAATGAAGGACAGGATGACCTCCAAGAGGAAGGAGAGAAGGGGTGAAGGATATGGGAAGAAGAGTGAAAGGGGCCACTTCTGAAGGACGTTCCCACCTCCCTCGCCTCAACAGACGCAGGGCGCCCGAGAGGGAATTTGCTCTTCTGTGATCGCAGGCTGTTTCCTACCAGGACCCAAGCGAAGACTACACTGTTCTTTCTTCCTACAGACCTGATGTGGCATAGCTATTTTGGGTAACCATTTCAATAAAAGCCCATTTGACTAAAAAGCAAAATATATTCCAATGAATGACTGCAAAAGGGCAGAGCCCAGAAATGAAAAGGAGGGGGGGTGAAGAGAGAGAGAGAGAGAGAAAGAAAGAAAGAGAAAGTGTTGGGGGGGGGGGAAGAAAATGCAAGGCAGTCATTTTTCCTTTGTATTTTGTAATAAAAGAAATTCTCTGGCTGCCTCAAATGACACATTAAAAGATGTATGTATCGTGGCTTTTAAAAACACAATTAGATAACACCTTGTCAAGTACGTATATTCTTTGTTGACAGCCTCGAGCGCAGCCACAGTCTCAGCGCCGCCATGGGGCAGGTGTCTCCCTGTGACACGCTGCCAGCCGAGTCAGCCATTTCGCAGAAATGTTAGTGTTTACCACTTTAATCATCAATCCACATCTAGTCACAACAATAAGTCAGAAGGAGCATTAAATTATACTTGTTCAGCCCTGATGAGTTTGAACTGTTTTGCTGAAATTAACTGAAGTAATTATCTATTTTTCTAAAGCTGCAAAAAGGAAAAAAAAAAAAGTAGCAATGTTTCATGGGGGAAAAAAGAAAGGCATCACAAAGTTGTTGGCCGCACAATATTTAAGGAAACTTGTCTTTTTTTTTTTTTTGTGGTCTTTTTTTTTTTCTTTTTGGATCTGGTGACCACATAGGTTATGTGAGGCTGTGAGACATGAAGCAGATCTCATATGTTGTAGTCTTTCTTTTGGGGGAAAAAAAAAAAAAAATCTTGTGTAAGAAGACTGTCCTGTGAGTTGACACAGTTCTTTGTCCACTTGAGTTGGCCTTCTTGGGGAGCCCCATTGCATTCTGGGACTCTTTGCTCTTGCAAGGTAAGAGGGTGAATGCTCAGGAGGAGATCCTCTCTGCGTCTCCGTCTCCTTGATTGTAAGTAAAGGGGAGGGAATTGCTACATTGTTTCTTAAAGCATTACAATTTGCTCGGGTGGCCAGGCTGGGCATTTAGTCTTGGAAAACAGGTGACGGGCCGGTGACGCAGCTGGGCAGGCATGAGTGGCCACGGGCTGCCAGCTCCTCCTCCCAGAGCGCGAGGTTCCGAGGTCCTCTGGCTCGTGGTGTGGTCTCCACAGGACCCTGAGTCTGTGCCCTTGTTTAGTCTTGTCTCTCTCCCTGCTGGCAACAGAATGGAGGAGACCTTGTGTTCCCGTGGTAGACACTCACAGGCTGTGAGATGACGTGGATGGTATGGCCCTGAGCAGCACGGTGTCACCTTCTAGTAAACAAATCCACTAGTGCCAAAGGACAGTTATTATTATATAAAAATAAGCCATTTTTGATTGCTAGGGGGAAGTTAACAGTATAAGGCTCAGCCTCTTGCTGACTGTAATAGTTAGCTTTGCACTGATACAACAAAATACCCAAGGCAACTAAGTCATAAGAAGAAAAAGGTTGTTTCATTTTCCATTTTGGGGTGTCAAAGGATGGCCCCTGCTCAGCCCTGGTGAGGGAGGCAGATGGTCCGTTCTGATGTAAGTGCATGCCCAACTTAATGCCTACGTCTTAAGGAGCAAGATAGGAGAGAGAGAGAAAGAGAGAGAGAGAGAAAGAGAGAATGAGTGGAGTCTCACAGACATAGACATGCCCCAATGAACTAACTTCCACTCTACTACCACCCACCTCCTGAAGAAGGTTCCACAACTCCCTGATAGCACCACCCTGGGGACCAGACCTTTAAGACATGGGGTTTTGTTGCAGTCAAGTTCACATTGCTGGCAGAAATCACCCGATCAAGAGCAGCTTGTGGGAACAAAAAGGGTTTATTTTGGCTTACAGACTCGAGGGGAAGGTCCATGATGGCACGGGGAAAACGATGGCATGAGCAGAGGGTGGACATCACCCCCTGGCCAACATAAGGTGGACAACAGGAACAGGAGAGTGTGCCAAACACCGACAAGGGGAAACTGGCTATAATACCCATAAGCCCACCCCCAACAATGCACCGCCTCCAGGAGGCGCTAATTCTCAAATCTCCATCAGCTGGGAACCTAGCATTCAGAACACCTGAGTTTATGGGAGACACCTGAATCAAACCACCACAGGTTTTGGGGGGCCCTCAGCATCCAAGGCATAGCGATTATGTTCAATCAATCTGGTCTGTCACTCATCTGTGGGAACACACAAAAGGGAACGAGGTATGATCAAGGGCTGGTATTCAACACCCTGTAGGAAACACGGCTCCTGTGCCTCATAGCTGTGGGATCCAGGAGAGACATCCCCGGTGTCCTCGGACTCTCCTGGATTACGAACCCTATGAGTTGCCTGAGGCTGCACGGAGCGAGCCATGATTAGCACAGTGACTGTTTAATGGGCGTACAGGACTTCTGACACGGAGTCCCATAATGGCTCTGAGCTGTGTCCCTGCGTCCTTTGCTTCAGGGCTGTTTCTTGACCAACTCAGCAGGAGTACAGGGAACCCCACGGATGTCACAGCTTCCTCAGCTGTGGGTCATGCTCCCTAGGCAGCTGCATCTGGTTACAGAGATTTCCACTCAGTACCCCATGTCTTGCTTGACTCGTCTCTGTATCGGGAAGACAAGGTGTTCCAAGTATCCAAGCAAGAACAGTCTCAGCAGAGACCCAGGTGCCCCTGCGAAAACCTGCCACCCAAGTCACATGACTCAGAATGCCTCTTAAAGCCACACCAGATAGCCATCATTGTCTAGACTTTTTAGAAACCTAAGGACTTCTGTTTTTCTTTTCTTTCTTTCTGTTTTCAATTTTCAGTTTTTAAAGTAATTTCAAGCCGAGAGAGACAGATGTAGAGAAACAGAGAATGGGCACATGAGGGCCTCCATCCACTGCAAGTAAACTCCAGATGCATATGCCACTTTGTGCATCTGGCTTTACGTGGGTACTGGGAAATCAAATCTAGGTTGTTGGGCTTTGCAGGCAAGCACCTTAACTGCTGAGCCATCCCTCCAGCCCTTCTTTTTTTTTTTTTCCTTAATTTTGAAGTGTAACTTTCCCTCCATCTAGCAAGATCACATCTACCCACAGAAGGGTGCTTCACTCTGTTCTGTCTTGAGCCGAGTAAATATGAACCCCACAAACCCTCGCCCCAGTAGAATGTGACTTTTGAGGATTTATTGTTAAGCCAAAAAAAAAAAACTTGCACTTGAGGGATGGAGAGATTGCTCAATGTTTAAGTCACCTGCCAGCAAAACCCAATGACCTGGGTTGATTTCCTCAGTACCCATGCGTAGCCAGACGCACAAAGTGGATCAAGTGGATCATGCATCTGAAGTTAATTTGCAGTGTCTGTAGGCCCTGGTGTACCCATTCTGTCTGTCTCTCTTTCTTTTCTCCATCTCTTTCTGCTTGCAAATAAATAAATAAATAAAATTAATAAAAACCTCTGAAGTTCTAAATTTAAAAAATAACATATAAAGCAGAGTGTGGTGTTGCACGCCTTTAGTCCTGGCACTCAGCAGGCAGAGGTAGGAGAATCACTATGAGTTTGAGGCCACCCTGAGACTACATAGTGAATTCCAGGGCAGCCCGGGCTAGACTGAGATCCTACCTTGAAAATCAGAAACAAAAACAAACAAAAAAAGAAATAATAATAACACATTTACATCTAAACTTAAGGATAGAAGTTATTGGTCTCCTTGATTTGCTAGTCAATTTCTTTGGAAAAGAAGCCCTTCCTTCCTACTTGCTTCCATTTCTTTCCCCTTCCGACTCTCTCTTTCTCCTGTTTCCCCCCATCCCTTGCTCTGCTCACCCCTTCATGCACTTGGCACACCCTGGCCACACACCTGCCCCGCAGAAGCTAGCAAGTGGTGCCATTTGCCTGTCGCAGTTACCTTCTCGTTGGTGGGCGAGCATCCGACCAGAAGTAGCTTCCGGGAGGAAAGGGTTTATTTCAGGCTGACAGATTCCAGGGGAGGTCTCGCCATGGTGGAAGTAACTGGCTCGCTTTGACAGACCCGTAGCTGACAGGCACGACCAGCAGCCAGCAAGCATGAACAGCCAGAGCTCCTGTAAAGCACCCCAATGGTACTGAACTTAAGATCCGTCCCCAGTGATACACCTCTTTCCACCCAGGCTCTGCCTGCTGGACCCCAAGTTGCAAGCTCAATCTTAATTAAAAGCACCCGAGTCGATGGGGCCATGCAATCAAAGCACCGCAGACAAGGCAGAGCTTAGTCTCTCGCATGTGAACACCGAGTTCATGAGCGAGACAGTGACTTGAGGCAGCCACGGTCGGATGGAGGATGGATGCAGGGCCATGAACATCACACAACACATTTGTTTAGGTTAAGCCTGACAACACTGAGGTACCTTGCCCTACACACAGGCTGTCTGTGAACCAAGAGAAGCCAAGAGACGATTCTCCTATCTGGGTGTGGGTCCAGCCGTTACGCGTGTGCACTGTGTTCATGGTGTAACAATTTTCACTAAGGGTCCCTGGGGCTTAGAGGGCCTGTCTGTGGCTAAGCTCAGGGCCAAGACCAAGAGCCCCTGGTTTCCCGGTGGGCTGACAGATGCATACATATCTAGTATGGTCCTGGGCACTTCCTCCAGAGCACACCATATGTTGTCCTCTCTCACTTACTGAACTGCTGTAAGGAGATCCCGGGACATGTGCTATGACACAAGGAGGCCCAGTGAGGGGACACAGCCTGGCTAGTGACTTACAAGCCACATGGAGATGTGCCAAGGCTCTCACACGTGGAGATGTTCCACGTCGGATTCTGCAGCTTTGACCTTGGTACTGGTGCAAAGGAAGCTTCCTGGTGGAGGTCAGGCATCACACACTTGACTTTCACATTTTTCTGTCACACAGCGAGTGTGGGTCTAAGTAAAAAGTATTATTTTGTTCTGGGGACTTCTTGTGGAATGTACTTTTTTATTGTTACATTTTAAAATTTATGTTTTAATTTTTTTTTTCCAGGTAGGGTCTCGTACTACCCAGACTGACCTGGAATTGTTTAGGTATTCTCAGGGTAGCCTCAAAGTCATGGCGATCCTCCTACCTTTGCCTCCCAAGTGCTGGGATTAAAGGCATGCGCCGTCACTCCTGGCTCTTGGTTTTTATTCTTTTATTCTGAAAATTTTATACATACATGTAATGTATTTAAAAAATATTTTATTTATTTATTTGAGACGAGGAGAGAGAGAGAAAGAAAGAAACAGATAGAATGAGAGAGAGAGAGAGAGAATGGGCATGCCAGGGCCTCTAGCAGCTGCAAACAAATTCCAGATGCATGTGCTACCTTGTGCATCTGGCTTACATAGGTCCCGGGGAATTGAACCTGGGTTCTTTGGCTTTGCAGGCAAGCACCTTAACTGCTAAACCATCCCTCCAGTCCTATAATGTTTTTTGCTCTTATCCCCTGACAATTACTCTCTCATATCCCCCTTCCCTCTGACCCAAACCCTTTCTCTTTCTTGTTAACTCCCATCCTACTTTATTTTATTATTATTATTTTTATTTTAGAGAGAGCAAGGGGGAGAGAGAGAATTGACACACCAGGGCCTCAGCCACTGAAATCGAACTCCAGACACTTGTGCCACCTAGTGGGCATACACGACCTTGCACTCGAGTCATCTTTGTGCATCTGGCTTAGGTGGGATCTGGAGAGTGGAACATGGATCTTTGGGCTTTTCAGGCAAGTGCCTTAACTGCTAAGCCATCTCTTCAGCCTGCCCCACTGTTAATTTTTAAAAAAGATTTTGATTTATTTATTTTCTAACGGAGAGAGAGAGAAGAGAGACAGAGAAAATGGGCACACCAGTTCCTACAGGCACTGCAAATGAACTTCAGATGCATGCACCACTTTGTGCATCTGCTTTTACATGGGTACTGGGGAATCGAACACAGGTCGTTAAACTTTGCAAGCAAGTGCCTTTACCACTGAGTCATCTCTCTAGCACTCCTGTCCATTTTTATGTTTTTTTTTTTATTATGTTGTTTGTTTGACCCATGGAGTTAAATAAGAGTTGCTGGCATGATCATGGGCAGGATGTAATTGACTAGAGAGTGTCATTTTGTTTGTTTCCATGCTTGATAGTGCAGTCCCTTTCTGCTTTGAACTTGTAGTGTTTTCTGGGGGAAAATCTGGCTAAAGGGGTTCATCACTACTAACTTCCAGGTTGAGGTTAAAGTTCAGCACAGAGAGTTCTTCCCCTGATCCTTTCTTGGAGGGTAACATGGGAACTCGAGACTGTGAGCACTGGATGCTAGGAGGTGCCAGAGAGATCACCTGTGGTTTGTGTGGGTGTAAGGTTGGTGGGAAAATCAGCCTCCTTCTAGAACCTACTAGCCAGAGGTGAGGACCCTATGCCAAGCCTCAGGACTTTGGCCCCAAGATAGGAAATCTAAGTGATGAAAATGTCCCCTGTTACTTTGCACTGCTGTGACCAAAATGCTTGAGAAGACAAACGAGGAAAGATTCATTTAGGCTCACAGACTTGGAGGGTTCCGCTCGTGGTTGCTTGGCCAGAGCATCATGGTGGTAGGAGCATATGTCAGAGCAGCTCGATTATGGTGGACAGGAAGCAGAGAAAAGAGAAATGCTAGAAATCGAGATGGTTTCTCCTTTGGCCCCTTTAATTGCCCCCAGTCCCTGCAGCCTATGAGATGGTTTCACCTATATTCAAGGGAGGGGTTAATCCTCTCTGTGAGTACTCTCACAGGCATAGCCTGGTGCGCTCTACTAATCTTCTAGACTCTTCTCAATCCAAACAAGCTGACAACAGGAACCATGACATCACCTCTCTGTGCTAGTCGGAATGTGTGTTCTGTGCATCCCGACCTGACCCCTGAGCAGGAAGTGCAGACTTCGCGCATCACAGACATCTGTTGCGAGGCTCCCGTCCACCTCATTTTATCTGCACTGCTACCAACTCTACCCCATTGGGGTTTTGGGTGGGGTCCCGGGCTCTCACTTTCCTGTAATAATGAGGAACCAGAAAGCCGGTGGATATTCACATCTGGTCACGGATTAGATCTTCAGCATCTCCCTTTCCTTGAACAAGTTTTTATTATCAGCTCTTTGCCTGGCACTGCCGGTGGAGATAAAACGGGGAGTAAGGCAGATCGAGTTCCCTGCTCTGTCTAGGCCTCCTCCATGTGTGTTACGGGCTTGCCAATATTTCTATCTAACTGAGAACATGGACAACCAGATGCCCACGGATACCCAAGAGTCATGACCTGGTGGGTAATACCATTCTCTCCAGGAGGTTAGCCTGCTTCTGCAAAGACTCTGAGTCAGGGGCAAGAGACATGGCTTGGGATATAAAGTGCTCATGAAGACCTGAGTTCAAATCCTCAACGCCCGTGTAAATGCCAGGTATGGGCATGTGTACCTGTAATCCCAGCACTGGGAAGGCAGACACAGAGAGTCCCTGGGGCTTACTGGCCAACTATGCTAGCTGAAATGGTGAGCTGTAGGTTCAGTGAGAGGCTCTGTCTCAAAGAATCAAGTGGAGATTGTCTGAGGAAATTCCCTGACATCGACCTATGGCCTTCAAATTCACAAACACCCACATATGCAGGCACTCTGACACACATGTGCACCCATGCATATATGAACATGCATACACACATGCACTACACACACTTACGCCATAAGAAGAATCCAAGTCCATGATACTGTTACTCAACAGTCTCGTGGCTTGGTGTCTGTCACCGAGCCTATGGGCACATCTTCATCTCCCTGGAATTAAGTAGCCCACTCCACAGAATCAGGGTTCAAAGAGCAGAGACATAGGCTGTGCATTAGCCCCTGTCGCAGGCGGGAGGGACCTAGGTATGGATGCTTTACTCAGCATCACTTTGCACTGTGGGTGGGGGTTCCTTTTGCATGGAATGCGCCTTCTGTGACCTGAGATTTGGGGAGCAAGCAGCCGGCTGGGTTCTCTTGAGAGACCTTAATCCTGTCTTTGAAAAGCTGCTTAAAATAATACTACTAAATAAATCTTCACAGTGGATGGGAGAAGCCAGACATCTGTTCCCATCCCCCGGGCAAACACGAAGGGATTAGAAGCTGGAGCCAGACATGGTATTAGGTGCCCATTGATGGCATGGTCTGCAAAGGGTGTCCAGGTGAGTCCTCCTGCTCTGTGACATCCTGGCATAGTGCCTTCAAGCACACACAAGCAGAATCCTAACCACACAGCAGTCTGTGGCTTACCTACGTGTTCAATATCTCCCAAATGGTCTAGGTTAGGGACTTCAGGAGGACAGAGACTGCGTCTTCTTTGGTCATCCCTGTGCTCCACGGACAGGTAGATAGATGGGCAGATGGGTAGATGGGTGAATGGAAGCATGGGTGAGTGTATGGATGGGTGCATTGATACATGGGTTCCCAGATGGATGGATGCATGGGGGGGGTAGATGGATGTGTGGATGGGTGGATGGATAGATGCATGGGTGAGTGGATGGGTGGGTGAACGTATGGATGCATGGGTAGGTGGATAAACATATGCATGGTAGATGGACAGACAGCAGTGGTTTGTAATTCCATTAGTTGTCTGGTCTTCTGGTGCCTAGCCTGTGTCCTTCAGTCCGTAGATTCTATGGAGACAGCACAAATGCCCTACAACATTTCAAAACTTTAAAAATGCACATATAAAAGCCAGCGAGAAGGTGGTGTCTATTTCATAAGCCTGTGTGTGTGTGGGGGGGAGCTGTGTACTCAATTTATTACTATCATATTCTGAACAATCTAGCTGTTATTTTTGTATATATTAAACATATAATTTTAAAATTCACTTTAAAGGGAGAAACAAGAAGGCGCCACCTCATCTTGCAGGCTGACGATAGGAACCAAAATTGCTGTGCTATTGGTGAGGGGCAAAATTTCCCGAAACAGCACCGTACACAGTAAATTCTCTTTTGAGAAGAAGCACACGCGGTTTAAAGTACCACGGCCCCTGTAAAAAGTGTGACGAAGCAAATAGCTGAGTCCGTGCGCACGGCCAAGCCCGGAGGCCGCGTCCCGCTGGCGCACGCAGCGCCGTGGGTCAGAAACAAGCCTGCCTCCCGGGGTAGGTAAGACACTTAAACAATACAGCAGACCGCTCTGAATGCACCTGGAAGGCTGCCAATTCTATGTTATGAAGTCTCTTTAAAAGTAGTTTAAATATATATAGTTCACTTCCGTAAGATATGTGTATTTATAAAATTCATCCATACTATGAAACATCTTGGAGTCTATATTCCAAGCCTATCTAGGTCCTTGGGTGCTCTTTTGTCAAGAACATACACTACGAGCCGGTCGTGGTGGTGCACGCCTTTAATCCCAGCACTCGGGAGGCAGAGGTAGGAGGATCGCCGTGAGTTTGAGGCCACCCTGAGACTCCATAGTGAATTCCAGGTCAGCCTGGGCTAGAGTGAGACCCTACCTCGAAAAACCAAAAAAAAAAAAAAAAAAAAAGAACATACACTACGTTTATAGTAAGAAAAAAATATATTTTTTTCTTTTTATATATTTATTTATTTGAGTGAGAGAGGAAAAGAGAGAGGGAGAGAATGGGCACGCCAACTGCAAGCGAACTCCTGAGACACACGCCACTCTGCGCCTCCGGCTTTATGTAGGTACAGGGGAGTCAAACCTGGGCCATCAGGCTTTGCGAACAAGCGCTGTTCACCGCTGAGCCATCTCTCCAGTCCAATATTTTCATTTTGGAAAAGGGAAAATAAAACAGTACTCTAGCCTTCAGCCTCACAGGACACCGGGTTTGTTCTTTCTCGACCCAGGCATTGACTGGTCATCACACGTGCTTTTGATGAGCTGACATGGGAGAATGAGTGAACTGTTTCAGAGCAGATGAGACGCAGGATGCATCATTAAAAGCAGCCAATCAGGAGGCAATGACCGCCCCTTGTCATGTAGAGGCAGGAATGCTGAGGAAAGGTGTGCTAACAACCGAGGATCAGTCAGGGAACCCTAGTTCTGTGTGATCCAGAAAGCGTGTTTCCCCTTGCTTCTCATTCTTCACCTGTGAGAAGAGGAGAAGAGGCTCGAAGTCAGTGTTGTGTGGAGCACACCTGCAATCCCAGCACTTAGGAGGCTGAGTCAGAAGGTCATGAGTTCAAAACTACTCTATTACACATAGCGAGTTCACAAGCAGCCTGGGCTCCCCAAGGTGGGAACCTGACTCAAAGCAAAATAAAACAAGACAGAAATTAAGAAAAGGACTGTGTTATGACCTCTGTCAGAGGAGTGATGGGTAGGAAGAGGGTTCTTAACAAGTACTGTGTGTTACATCAGTTTCTAGCCAGGACTCAAGGAGCCCGGGAGGAGGTGGCCGTGGTAGAGGACCCAGAAGCATGCAGGGGACACTGGCTCAAGTAGAGCCACAGACGGGAACAGAGGAGGGGAAATAAGGTGTCAGAGGGTGTGCTCACAGGTGCTCCAGGTGACACAGGGGTGCTGATCAGGAGTTGGGGCACCTGGCCATCTCATTACTCTGCTGTCTCTACCCAGTGTAAATGTCTCCAGGGCCACAGCGTGTTCCTCCTGCAAGCCGAGTGGCCTGGAGCGCGGAACCCTTCCCTCACCCCCTTGAGGATCCTCAAGGTAATCCGTGTTAGTTATTTATGAAAGACTCTCCGGTCAGAAGCTCCCTCACCTTCCCCGTGGTCGAGGGGGTAATACCTGCTTGCAAAAGATGTGTTCACGTATGTGTCATTTCCTCTGTTTTACCGTTTGTTTTTGTTGGTGCAAGAATATGAGGCTTTTTATTGACATTTTTGTAAAATTAACATTTTCACTGCCAATTTTGATCACATTTCCTTTGCCCTTTGATAGATTCCTTTCATATTTCCTCCTTAATGCAATGGTTATATTTTAAAAATGACAGTAGCTGGGTATGGTGGCGCACACCTTTAATCCCAGCACTCAGGAGGCAGAGGTAGGAGGATCACTGTGAGTTCAAGGCCACCCTGAGACTGCATAGTGAATTCCAGGTCAGCCTGGGCTAGAGCAACACTTTACCTTGAAAAAAAAAAAAAAATCAGGTGTCAGACCAGAAATAACCTTGAAAACTGACAGAGGCAATTCTGAGCAGATGAAGTGGACATCTTCGTCTGGTGGCCCTATGCCCTGTGTCCTAAGAATCACAAGGAGAATCTATCTGGGTCCTTTGGGGCAGGCGAGCATCACCTTAGGTAATGAGGAGGTGAGTTCTTTGCAAGCAGGTCAGAGGGACCCAGGGAAGCTACGTGAACTGACCTTACGTGCATCACAGGCTTGCCGGGTGGATACAAACCAGTCGCAGCGTTTCAGGAGAGCTGGCTGGGACTGGTCCTGCCTGGAGCATTTACAAGGCACCAGCTGTTTGGCCAGCTGTAGGCTCACTGATTCCAGCCTGTGATGGACAATGAGCCAAGCTGGGCAGTGGTCTGGGGGGGCTCCAGCAGACGCTGACACAGCGCAGACACAAGTGGGGTGAGGCTCCAGCAGCTTGGGTGTCTGCAATCTTCCACACACCAGACTTCTTTTTGTGGGTTTCCCAGGGACTAGCACAGATCACGGACGTGTGCTTCCGCCGCAATGGTCACGTGGGAGGAGCAAGTGAGGAGTCAGCCCCAGATGTGGACATGGTAGATGAGACAGGGCCCCATGTGTGTCTGGTCTCCTCTTGGTTTGCTCACTGCAACATGGGGACTTTTGCTTAATCTGATGAATGAGACAATTGTGGAAAGAAATCACTTCTAGACCATAATAGTTTAATTATTTTTTTGCATGTTTTATTCAGTTGCTCCTTACACACATAGAACCTAGAACACTAGAACCCTGCTCTGTCCAAGCTGTCAGGAAGAAATCAGCAAGCTCACAGACATTAAACAGGATCCTTGGCACTGCAGGGGGGACCAGAAGTAGCTGCAGAAACAGAAACAAGGAAGGGAGACCTAACCCAGCGCTCCTGCTGGGTCATCATGTCTGGACACTTCCTCCACAATTCCAAATTGCCTCTCAGAAGTTTAGATGCAAGGAACTTGGCATCTTGGCCCTTTAGCTCAGATGCTTAGATAGAAGGAGCTTCAACTATATTATGTACCTCTCTTCCTTCCTTCTTCCCTCCTCCTTTCCTTCCTTCTTCTCCTCTATCCTTCCTCCCTTCCTTTCCTCCCTCCATTCCTATCTTCCCTGCTTCCCTCTTTTCTTCTTCCTTCCCTTTCTCCCTCCCTCCCTCCCTCCCTCCCTCCCTCTCTCCCTCCCTTCCATCCTTCCTTCCTTCCTTCCTTGTTTTCTTCCTTTTTTATTTCTCCACATATATCCCAGGCTGGGCTCAGACTCTCCAGTCTCCTGCCTCAGTGTCGCAGCTGCTGACATCACAGGCATGTGCCACTGCTTGGCTTCGCCGGCATTTTTCTGTAGCTGAATTCTGCTCCTGACTCTGCTCCTTGAGCTGTGTGACTAGGTCTTAACATCTTTGGATCCCAATTTTTGTAGCTGGCAAATAGAATAATAATTCTTGCTAGGCCTCTCTGACAGATCTATTGTGAGGGCTCAATAAGATGTGGCTTTAAAGAAAAAGAGAGAGAGCTTTCTTAAATATAAAGCTTTGCAAACGAAGAGGTTCATTGTTGTGGACTGCGATGAGGTTTGTATATTCAGAGGGACAAGCAGCGTGTATGGGTAGAGAAGAGATTTAACTCATAGATTCCAGGAATTCATTCATCTGTCTGCATAGTCACCACCAGTTAATTCATTCATCTGTCCATCTATCCATTTATTCATCCATCCATTCATATATACATGCATACCTACGTATGTACACAAATATATCCATACATCTATCCATTCATACATCCATACATTCATCCACCCATCTACCCACCCGCCCACTCATACATCCATGCCACAGGTATTTATTGAGAACCTGCTGTGGGCTTAATATTGTGAATATGAAAGTGAGGCAGAGGCATACTCTCAACCTAGAAGCTTCTTTCTAATGAGGAGACAAGCAAAAATAATGGGCATTGCATTGTACAACAACAGCTTTTCCTTTATTAACAACAAAAATTCTCAAATGTTTCTGATTTACTTTAATATGCAAATCCAACCTGCATGGTACATGCCTTTAAAAAATGTTTGCTTTTTTTTTTTTAAACAAATATTTATTTATTTGAGAGAAAGAGAGAGAGAATGGGCACGCCAGGGCCTTCAGCCACTGCAAACAAACTGCAGATGCATGTGCCACCTTGTGCGTCTGACTTACGTGGGTCCTGGGGAAATTGAACCTGGGTCCTTTGGCTTTGCAGGCAAGTGCCTTAACCGCTAAGCCATCCCTCCAGCTGTGGTACACCCCTTTTGTTTGGTGTTGGGGTGGGGACAGAGGTGACAGGAAGTGCAGTTCCATCTGCAGGCAGGGCCGAGAGCCTGCTGGGGCTGGGCTGCCATGTTAGGGGATCACAGTGACCCCAGCCCTCAGGGATGTCCTTATCAGGCCCCCCTCATAGGTCCTAGAGAAGCCAAGCCTGCAGCTAGCCCCACCCTGACCACTGCGTTAGGACTGCACACCCAGCTGACGGGGCACGAGGGTCTCCCAGTCTAGTTTGTACTTGAAACATGAGCAACTGGAAACTCAGTGGTCGAAATAGGAAGAAAAGGAGCTTCGCGTCACCCTACGATTTGGGCAGCTTTTGTTGTTGTTGTGTGTAGTCTGTGGGGTGTGTGTGTGTCTGTGCAGTAAGTGGTGTGTGTGTAGCATGTGGTGTGTAGAGGTGTGTACACTATGTGGCATGTGCTTGTGTGTGTGTTTATGCAGATGCATGTACCCCATCTGCACACGTGTGGAGGCAAGAGGAGGGTGCCGGGTGTCCTCTTGTACAGAGCTCCCAGCTTATTCCCTGTCAGGAAGGCATGGCAGGACTAACCACACACTCACAACAGCACGCTTTAAAGAAAGTCATATGACTGTGAACTCTCTCAACATGTCTGACTGGATTGTGCTCAGCCTTCTTTTGATGACGTGAGTTTATGTGGCAGCCACGTGATGAGATGAAGGGAACCCTCCAGGATTGTGATGAAGCGTGGTGTGGTGGTTTGAATAGAATAGATGGCCCCCAATAGATTCAGTTGTTTATTTGTTTGTAGTTTGCATCTGCAGCCACCTGGCTGGAGGCAGTGTCACTGGGTGGACCTTAAGGTGTGGTGGTGGGTTTCAGATTTCAATCTAAAGATATGCAAAGTGTGCCTAGCAGGAGTTCCTGAAGTGTGCTGTGTGGCTTTTGGCTTTAGGCTTGTGCTTCTCTCTCTCTGCTTGGTCCTGTGAAGGCAGGCCAGCTTCTTCTGCCATTACGGAACTTCCCCTGGATCTGTAAGCTTCAATAAATCTCCCTTCCTCCATAACTGTGCCTGGTCTGGAAGTTCATCTCAGCAAACCTGAAGCTGTCTGCTACACATGGCCTCCCATATAGGCTCAACTTAAAAAAAATTTATTTGTTTATTTATTTGCAATAAATGCAGAGGAACAGGGAGATAGATAGATAGATAGATAGACAGATAAAGTATGGATGCCCCAGGACCTCTACCCACTACAAATAAACTCTGGGTGCAGGTACTACTTCGTGCATCTGGCTTACATGGGTACTGGAGAATTGAACCCAGGTTGTTAGGCTTTGCAGGCAAGCCATCTCTCCAGCCCTAAGCCTAGATTGAACATAAGCCTTGCTACAATGAGATAGCTAGCTTGATAACCAGGACAGCTACTTAGTAGCTAAGGATCAGGTGACCTGCTCAGTGTGGGTTTGCTGATAAAGGAAGGCTTCCCAGCCCCGGGCAGAACAAAGGGAAATGGAATGAAATGTCATTGTGCTACTCAAAGCAGTATCACATTTAAAACGCAAAATGATTTATATTTTATTTTCTTCTTCTTTTCATGTCATATGTATGGGCCAGGTTGGCCATGGGTAACTGAAATCACAGAAGGCAAAAGTGTGCATCTGGCGAGATGACTATAACCTCCACTGTTTATTTTTACTGTATTTGCCAACTTCGAAGAGCTCTCCCATTATCGCTCATTCGTCACACTGTTATTTTTACTGCTGGTATCCAGTATGATTCTCCTGCCCTGCTTCCTTGCCCCAGATGACACGTGCTAAGTAGAAGATCATTGTCAGGACAAGGCTATGGGAGGGAGCAGCCAGAAGATGCCAGGGCCACCGGAAGTCATTCCAAACTCTTTTAGGGGTGGGATAAGCTACCTGGTTATTTGATAGAACCGGGGACTGTGTCCCTCTAAAGGTATGGGAAAAGGAATCCTGGGTTCCCTCCTCCTTCCCCTCTCTGTGCGCTTATGGGACTGTCATAGTACAGTGGTGACACAGGGTCACAGCCAAAGTCTCACATATGTTTGGGAGAGCAGTGGTGGACCTTAGGGCCACTCAGTTTATAAACAGACATCACGCCGGGTGTGGTGGCGCACGCCTTTAATACCAGCACTCGGGAGGTAGAGGTAGGAGGATCGCAGTGAGTTCGAGGCCACCTTGAGACTCCGTAGTGAATTCCAAGCCAGCCTGGGCTAGAGTGAAACCCTACCTTGAAAAACAGAAAAACAAAACAAAAAACAGACGTCACATCCTGGGTCTGTCATATGCTCGTTAAAAAGGAATACCAAAGTCTGGCATGGTGATGCACACCTTTAATCCCAGCATTGGGAGGCTGAGGTAGGAGGATCACTGTGACTTCGAGGCCAGCCTGGAACTACAGACTGAGTTCCAGGTCAGCCTGGGCTATAATGAGACCCTACCTCAAAAACAAAGGGCAACTTGTTTATTATTATTATTTTATTTTGACACATGATCTCTTTATGCAGAATGAATCCCTGCACTTGGGAGCCAGAGGTAGATGGATCTCTGTGAGTTCAAGGGCAGCCTAAGACTATGTAGCAAATTCCAGCTCAGCCTGGACTATAGCTAGACTCTAACTCAAATACCAAAACAAACGAACAAACGAAAAAAAAAAAAAAAACATCAATATAAAAGCCTTCTGTGTTCAATTGACCAAGAAAAATGAAAGAAGTTTCTCTTAGTATGTGTGTAAACCATGTTTACAACCCTGCCACATAATCTTAATTACCTTCACACTTTTATGTATAAAGAGCTTGGATTTTTGGGTTCTCAGCGAATGGGACAAACTGGAAATTATTCCTTTTTCTAAATTTGGGCGACCTGTATGGGGCGGCTTAGCTTTAAGTTGGTGACATGATGCACATAATTTCTGAATACATTTCCTTGGAGTCATTGATCCACCGAGTGTCAAATAAAATGTGATACCCACAAAATTTCATGTATGACCCTGACATTTTTCCACTACTTAAAGTAATTGCCCTTCTGTTTAATAACAGTGTTTATAAAATTACTTTCTGATTGGCTAGGTCCATGGCACACTCGTGTCAATAATCTGCTGCAAATATATGCCCGTGGCCTTTGGCCTTGGTTTTCAAAATAATTTTCATCTCTTCAGCGTGAATCCATGGCTGCCCCGGGAGCTAAGAGTCGAGGCTCCTCGGCCCCCATCTTCTTCGGCTGCTTGGCCCTGGACATTCTGGAAGGATCGTGTCAGCTTGCCTGCTGTGTACACTGAATTAAGGCTGGGTCGCGTGTCCTAGATGATTGTCCTGTTGTCCTAACGGGAGTGGAGATCGTAAAACGGGAGGCCTGTCTGAAGGAACCAGGGCTCCTGAGAGAAATTCCCTTTTACCCTTGGGCTAAGTGTTACTCTCCATATTTTGTGAGCTTAGAAGAGGGAAATTGGGAGCAGGTAAGTCACTTTCCAAAAGCACTGAAGTGGGGAGGAGCAGGGTTGAGGGCGTGCGCTGGAGACTGTTGGATAGAAGGACTTAGATTTCCATCTTAAACCTGCCAATTCAATGTTGCTAACCCCAAATGGCTTTCCCAATTCTTGCATTTATTTATTTGTTTATGAGAAAGAGAGAGAGAGAGAGAGAATGGGCATGCCAGGGCCTCTAGCCACTGCAAACCAACGCCAAAAGCATGTGTCACCATGTGCATCTGGCTTATGTGAGTTCCAGGGACTTGAACCTGTGTCATTAGGCTTTGTAGGGAAGTGCCTTAACCACTAAGCCATCTATTCAGCCTGGCTTGCCTGGTTTTTGAGGGATCAACTAGCTATAGAAAGGGACGTGCCTAACTGCATCTCCCAAGATGCACACTGGTGGAGGAGCCCAAGGCCTCTCATCTTACAGGGAAGCTGGTAATGTCCCAAGAAAAGGGTCACAATGAGAATTTTCCATTTTCATTTAATGACTTGAAGGTCTGAAAACCACCTTATAAAGTCCTTTATTGCTCATCCTGGTGAAACTACCAGGGAGTATTTTTAAAAGTTTACTTTTGGGGGCTGGAGAGATGGCTCAGCAGTTAAAGCGCTTGCCTGCAATGCCTAATGACCCACGTCTGACTCCCCAGTACCCACATAGATCCAGATGAACAAAGTGGTACGTGCATCTGGAACTCATTTACAATGGCTAGAGGTCCTGACACACCACACTAATTCTCTCTCTCTCTCTCTGTCTTCTTGCAAATAAATAAATAAAATAATATAAAATAAAAGTGTATTTTTTAAAAAATGTACTTTCTATGTTTTTTTTTTTTTTTAATTTCAAAGACAGGGAAGACTTACACAAAATAATTGGGAAAACAGTGTCGAGTTCTCTTCTACCCTTCACTCAGCTTCCCTAAATGTGACTCTCTTAACATTTCCTTAGTTTGGATGAAGAAGACCAGGGAATTAACCTTGGCATGATACTTCTAATTAATCTGTGGATTCCACCAACGTCTCACTAATGCCCTTTCTCTGGGCCAGGATCCAACCCAGCGTCCCACATTGCATTTATTGTCATATTTCCTGAACCTCCTTCAGTCTGGGACAGTTTCTCAGACTTTTTCCATCTTTCATGGCCTTGACAGGTTAGAAGTGCAGTGGTCAGCTGGTTTGTAGAACGGCCCCTCAGCCTACCTGTTCTCATAAACACACGAAAGTTGTGCTGTTTTAGGCAGAAATGCCACAGGGAGACTGTTGCAGTCAGGTGCATATTGCTGGCAGAAATCACCCACAAGACACCTTGTGGGAAGAAGGGTTTATTTTGGCTTACAGGCTCGAGGGGAAGCTCCACGATGTCAGGGGAAAACGATGGCATGAGTAGAGGGAGGACATCACCTCCTCACCAACATCAGGTGGACAACAGCAACAGGAGAGTGTGCCAAACACTGGCAAGGGGAAACTGGCTATAATAGCCATAAGCCCACCCCCAACCATACACTACCTCCATGAGGCATTAATTCCCAAATCTCCATCAGCTGGGGACCTAGCATTCAGAACACACCTAGGTTTATGGGGGACACCTGAATCAAACCAGCGACTCTTCACCGTCACAGTGTATCTCTGGGAAATGTGTGTGGACTGTATGTCTCTTCCCTGCTGAGGCTACTGTACGATTACTGGGTCCAGGACAGTGTCTGTTCCAGGATTTCCAGCTATAGAGGCACTGGTTCTTCTTTGTGGGTGTGAAGGAGGCTCTTGGAGACAACTAGGGCTTCCCATACTGTCCTCACCAACCTTGGTATCTGTTGGTGGAACTTGCCTATCATGATCACCGTGGTGAAACACTGATGGTGTTCACGTCCACGTGTCTTTCTTTCATTATTATTTATTTATTTGAGAGCGACAGACAGAAAGAGGGGGAGAGAGAGAGAGAGAGAGAGAGAGAGAGAGAGAGAGGGAGGGAGGGAGAGAATGGGCGCGCCAGAGCCTCCAGCCACTGCAAATAAACTCCAGACACGTTCACCCCCTTGTGCATCTGGCTAACGTGGGTCCTGGGGAATCGAGCCTCGAACCGGGGTCCTTAGGCTTCACAGGCAAGTGCTTAACCGCTAAGCCATCTCTCCAGCCCACGTCCACGTTTCTTAAATTAGAATTCTTCCATAATGAAGAAGTGGCTTATTCTCACCTATCAGATATTCATCTTATCATCAGTGCGTTCTAAGTGACTTTATTCTAGTGAATGTGTTACTATCAATAGTTTATGCACAAGTTGTTATAGATTGGGCCATTGGAGCACCTCTGGCCCTTTTGTCCCTTGGATATTTGGTTATTGGATTTCAGCACTCCAGAGAGCTGTTTTTGTTGCAAAGCAGGGTTGTCACTAAAACTGCATAGAAAGGTATGTCTGCCTTCATGAGCCTCCACCTTCCCCTCACCTCAAGCACGCATCCTGACCCTGTTGACAACTTCCACACACAGTTAACATATATACCTTGACATATTTTCTGTACAAGTAAATGTGTCTACATATTCAATTTTAAACACAAAACACAACACATACAGACTGTACCTCATTCTATGTGTTAGCTAGCTTTCCATTGCTATGACAAAATTCCGGAGATAAATCAACTGAAAGGAAGAAAAGTTCATTTGGCCTAATGGCCTCAGAGGTTTCAGTTCATGGGCTCTTGACCCCATTCCTTTGGGCCTGTAGTGGGGCAGACCACTGTGGCTGGAGACATGGTGGAGGAGGTCTGCTTGGATCCCAGTATCCACTTTAACCTAACTTCCTCCCACCTCACAATAATATTGCAGGAGGGCCACCAAGCCCTTGGTATGTCAATCTTGGAGGAAGTATGCGCATCCAAGCCATAACACTTCGTTCCACCTTAATATCTTTTATAGTGACCTTCTTGTTGCTGGGACAAAGCCCCCAGCCAAAATCAGCTGGTGGGAGGAAAGTTTTTATTTTGGTTTACAGTGTTGAGAGGAAGCTTCATGATGGCAGGGGAAAGCATGGCATGAACAGAGACTGGACGTCACCTCGTTGCCACAATAGGTGGGAAACAGCGGCAGGAGAGTGAGCTGAGTAACACTGGCAAGCTAGGGGCTAAAGAACCTCGAAGCCCACCACCAACAACACACCTCCTCCAGCAAGGTTCCACCTCCCAAATTGCCACAGGTGGGGACCAAGCATTTAGAACACATGAGTCTGTTGAGGACATCTGACTCAAACCACAACAATATCATACATGTCTTTGCAAACATTCTGCATTTTTATTCTTTAATTTATTTTTGCATTTTGTTCTTAATTGTAACTTCCTAGTTCCTTTGTAGAGGCCAATCATAATTTATTTAACAAGTACTTTGTGCATGGGCAAATTTATATATATATACACAAACCCACACACTGTACCTTAAAATTGGCCATATTTGGGCTGAAAGAGATGGTTTAGTGGTTTAGGCACCTGCCTACAAAGCCAAAGGACCTAGGTTTGATTTCTCAATACCCAATGCACAAGGTGGTGCATGTGTCTGGAGTTTGCAATGGCTGGAGGTCCTGGCATGCCAATATTCTCTCTCTCAATGTCTCTCTCTCTCTGCCTCTTTTTCTCACTCAAATAAATAAATATAAATATAAATATAAACAATTTTAAAAATTAGCCATATTTGAAAGAAGGGCAGGACAGGAGAGAGAGTCTTATAGAACAATTCCCAAGACACTGAACTCAAAGATGGAAACCATTGCCCATCTGATAGATTTCTCATTGTTTTTATTTGCATGTCTTTAATTATGAGTGACATTGAATATCTTTCCATATGTTTAAAACTCATTTCTATCTCTTTCTCTGTGAATTGGCTCTGCACAATGTGTGCCCATTATTTTTTTTTCTATTGAATGATTGATATCTTTCTCACTGATTTACAAGAGCTTATTATATACTAAGGAAATTAGCCCTCTTCTGTCATTTATATTCTAAATATTTTTCCTGGTGTGTCATATGCCTTTTAATGTTGTTTAGACTTTATCATAGGGGTTTTGGGATTTTTATACTTAGATTTATCTGTCATATTGTGGCTTCTGTGACAAGATTACTTCTAGGTTTTATATAAGTCTCCATGTTTTCATTTCTTCTTAAGCCTCCCTCTTCTGAATCTTTATTTTTTATTTTTATTTTCTTGAGGCAAGCCCAACATCCTGGCCTTTTTTATGAGAGAGAGAGAGAGAGAGAGAGAGAGAGAATTGGCATGCCAGAGCCTCCAGCCACTGTAATCAAAGTCCAGACGCATGCGCCACCTTGTGTGTATGTGCAACGTTGTGCATACATCACCTTGTGCATCTGGCTTATTTGAGACCTGGGGAGTCGAACATGGGTCCTTGGACTTTGCAGGCAAGTGCCTTTAGTGCTGAGCCATCTCTCCAGCTGTTCTTCTGGATCTTTAACCATTTTGAATTGCTCAATGTAAGAAGTGAGTTAGGGTTACAACTCCTACTCTTCTGGCCTTTACTCCATGCATTGCTGGCCAGTTGCCCAAACACCAGCTATTAAACCACTGTCTATTCTCTCACTCATTAGACAGACACCTTATCACTACTAAGTACTCATATGCATTTACATCTCTTAATGCACTCCCTGTTTCCCTCAGTTGTCTTGCTTGCTCTTTCTACACCTACTCCAGCCAAATTAATGATGATTATTATTATTTCTCTCTGCTGAAGGTATTACTTTCTTTTTCAAAAATTTTCTATCCAGTTTCATATTATTTTCGCATGATCTTTAGTCTTAGGGTAAAAATTACCTGCTCAGAAAACATTTAAGTTTTCTACCTCCCTTTTTTTCCTCCTTCCCTTCCTTCCATTATCTTTCATTCTTTTACCCTTCCTTCCTTTCTGAGGGTAGGTGAGGAGAAAATGCAATAAATTTATAGATTTTTGAGAGCTAATGCTGCTATGACTTCAAGTACTATGTTCAAGGGCAGAATGGTATTTTCTATTGATGTAGCTATGTGATTATAAATAATTGTTACTTATTTATTTGTGCCCTAAATTCATATGGGGGGTTATTTCTAAGTATGCTGTTTCTCCTTCTCTCTCTCTCTCTCTCTCTCTCTGCATTTAAATCAAATCTTTCTCCCATTATATTTTCCTAATTGGTTATTGTTTGCATTAATTTAAACTACTGAGTTATATATTCATTTGATAACCACCTTGCTGTATTTTCCTATTGTTTCTTTTGTTCCCCCATGAGTTTCTTGTAAGTACATGGGATAAAATCACATCAGTTGCGAGTAGGCTCTCACAAACCTAGAACCCTGCTCCTCCTCTTTTCCTGCACTGCAATGACTGACTAACATGCTTGAGAAAGCGCTCAGTGGGAGGGGCGGCAGCGGGTCCCACTCCGACGCCAGAGCACATGACTTCAGCGTCTCAGCCTCAGCATCTGGCTATGTGCATGCTACAGAAATACCCCGTTAGGACTGTTTGCTTGATTGTTTATTTGCTTAATCAGGGATTCATGTTTAAATTTATAAATGCCTCTTATGGAATTTGTGTGAGGATCAAATATTTTTCCCTGACATAATATTAAAATAGTGAATCATATTAATAGATGTTCTTATATGAAAGAATCTTTTTATTTAAGGAATTAACCCTATTAAAAGATTTTCATATATTAAAATATATTTTTATTTAAAGAAGTAATGCCATCTGATTAAGACTTGTTTTCTCAGCATTGTGAATTGAATTTAGGGTCTCTTATATCCCAGGAAAACACTCTACCACTGAGCCACACCCCAACCCCTCACCGATAGATTCTAGAAAGTGCTCTACCACTGAGTTACTATCCAGACCTTCAATTTTGAGACAGAGTTTCACTAAGTTACCCAGGCTGCTGTTGGACTTGCTCTATAGTCTAGGCAGTTCTGGAATTTGAATCTCCTGCCTTAGCTTCTCAGGACCTGTGATTACAGGCTTGTACCATCAAGGCATCCTGAGGACTTACTGTGTTCTGTAAATTTATTTTTTCATATGCATGTATGGCTGGAGTGCGTTTTTGTTTGTATAGGTGTACATGGGTGTGCATGCATGTATGCGTACATAGGTGTGAAAGCCAGAAGTTGACATCAGATGTCTCCCTCAGTCACTCTCTACCTTATCCTTTGAAACAGGATCTCTCACTGAACCTGGAGCTCACCAAGTCAGCTAAAGTAGCTAGTCAGTGAGACCCAGGGGTTGCCTGTCTCCATCTCTGAGCATTTATTTATTTATTTATTTACTTACTTACTTACTTACTTACTTACTTATTTCACAGCAGAGAGAGATGGAGAGAAGAGAGACAGACAGAGAGAATGTGTGCAACAGGGCCTCTAGCCACTATAGATGAACTCTAGACACATGTGCCACTTTGTGCATCTGGCTTTATGTGGGAACTGGGGAATCAAACCTGGGTCCTTTGGCTTTGCAGGCAAGCACCTTATCTGCTAAGCAATGTCTCCAGCCCATCCTTGGTATTTTTATGTGGGTGCTGGGTATCTGAACTCAGGTCTCCATGCTCGTGTGGCAAACACTTTACCACTGAGCCATCTCCCAGCCAAGACTTAGTACATTTAATGAACTATTGGTGAAGTAAACTTCTTAAGTTTATGTTTAGGATGTGTTTCATTTCTGTTCAAAAGTCTGGTTGCTCCATGATTGTCTTGTAAAGATCCTTATGCAATTATTCCTCCTTAAAAAAATGAAAGAGCCCCCTTCTCTTTGAAGCTCTAAAGCAGTTTAAGTAGTACTTGTGTATCTGTCTTTGCAATGGGCCATAGAATTAACCTGTGAAAACATCATGGCCTAGTACACTTTTAAAACTATTTTATTTACAGACTGGAGAGATGGCTTAGCAGTTAAGGCACTGGTCTGAGAAGTCTAAGGACTCATGTTCAACTCTCCAAGTCCCATGTAAGCCAGATGCACAGTGATGCAAGCATGCAAGGTCACACATGCACACAAGGGGATGCACACATCTGGAGTTTAATTGCAGTGGCTGGAGGCGCAGGCACACCAATTCTCTCTCACACTCTCATTCTCTCTCTCTCTCTCTCACACACACACTCTAGCATTTAAAAAGGCATTCCATTGGGCTTTCTTCTTAAAAATTTTTATTTATTTCTTTGAGAGAGAGAGATAGATAGATAGAGAGAGAGAGAGAGAGAGAGAGGTAGATAGAGAGACAGAATGGGCACACCAGGGCCTCTAGCCACTGCAAAACAAAACAATATACCTGTGTATCTGGCTTTATGTGGGTACTTGGGAACTGAATCTAGGTCCTTGGGCTTTGTTAGCAAATGGCTTAACAACTAAGCCATCTTTCCAGACCCCTAGTACAGTTTTGACACAGCTCTTGGATGAGTGTCTCAAACCTTTTCTCATGGGAAGTGGATTATTTAAAAATTTTCTTCTCAGACTGGAGAGATTGCTCAGTGGTTAAAGTCACTTTCCCACAAAGCCTGATGGCCTGATTTCAGTCCCCCAGTACCCATGTAAAGCCAGAGGCACAAAGTAGTACGTGTGTCTGGGATTTATTTGCAGTGGCAAGAAACCTTGGCACGCCCATTTCTTCATTCCTTCTCTCTCTCTCTCTCTCTGCTTTCAAATAAATAAATAAAAATAATATAATCCTCTTCTCTCTTCATTGATCAACTTTGATAATACCATCTTTGATGAAAAGGCATCCATTTTATCTACTGAAAATTATTTGCACAAAATTAAGCAATGCATTCTTTCATATAGTATTTCTGTCATCTATGGCTGCATCCACCACCACACTCTTTCTAATCACGTGAATGTGGCCTATCTTGTCTTTGTTACGGTGGCTCATGTTTCTTGGCCTCTCGGGGAGGCTAGTTGGCTGCCGGGGACGGTCCTATGCACTGCAGGAGGGGCAGTAGCACCCCTGGCCTCTCACTGCAAGATGCTCGGGCAATTTCCCAGGTGTGGTGGCATTGCCAGGTGTCACCTGATGAAAATCTCTTGCAGTTGAGTACCACTAAGGTAGCTGCCTTATTTTGCTCCCCCCTACAAAGAGAGATATCTGTCAAATCTATTTTCTTTAATTTCCCCCATTGCATGAAGGGTTTTTCTTGCTTAGCTATATTTGGTCCTTTTCCCACATTGTGAGCTCGATGCTTCATTACTTATTTTCTTCTTTTCATATTGAATAATTTAGGTTTTAAAGTTTTCTCCCTTCTGTTAAGACTGAGATACCATAATTTCTTTTTTTTTAATTTCCACTTAATCTTGAAAAATTCTCTTCTTTGAAGTGCTTGACTGTTTTGTTTCCTAGTTTAGATATTAAAATTTAGAGCCACGTACATCCTGCGCAAAGAGTATGATTTATCCCTCTAGTGCGGCTGTGGCTGCCTTTCCTTGTAATCATGCTCTGGTCAGTTGTGTGTGTGCTCTTTGAGCTTTTGAAAAGACTACTGGTTTTCTGTTACTTCACTTCTGCGTGTTACCGACATTTGGTTTGTATGTGTGGATGTGTGTTCACATGGATGTGGGCTCACACGCGTGTGCAGGTGCACATGTGTACATGTGGCATCCTGAGCTCAACCTTGGGTGTCTCCCTCAACTGTTCTCCACCTTTTCCTCTGAGACAGAGCCCTCCCTTGCATGCAGAGTTCACCAGTCACTAGACTAGCCAGTGAGACCCAGGGATTCCATCTCTGCCTCTCTAGCACGGGCTTGCAGGCGTGCCCAGTATTTCTGTGGGGGCTGTGATCTGAACTCAGGTATTTACATTTGGCTCAGCAAGCACTTTACCCACTGGACAATCTCTCCAGCCCACTTGCTGGTTTTCTTTTTATTTATTTTTTTCTTGACAACTTCCATAATTGTAGACAATACCCCATGGTATTCTCCCCTTCCCCCACTTTCCCCTTTGAAACCCCACTCTCCATCATATCCCTTCCCCCCTCAATCAATCTCTCTTTTATTTTGATGTCTTCAACTTTTCCTCCTATTATGAGGGTCTTATGTAGGTAGTGTCAGGCACTGTGAGGTCATGGATATCCAGGCCATTTTGTGTCTGGAGGAACACGTTGTAAGGAGTCCTAGCCTTCCTTCGGCTCTTACATTCTTTCTGCCACCTCTTCCGCAATGGGCACTGAGCCTTGGAAAGTGTGATTGAGATATTTCAGTGCTGAGCACTCCTCTGTCACTTCTTCCCAGCACCATGATGCTTTCTGAGTCATACTAAGGTCATTGCCATTTGAAAACAGAAGCTTCTCTAACCAAAAGTGAGAGTAGCATTAATATATGGGTATGAACACTAAGAGAAGTGCTTACTGGGAAGTTTGGTGAGCACAGGTTTTCTATTTTAAGAGAATGGAGGGGCTGGAGAGGTGACTTAGCAGTTTAGGTGCCTGCAAAGCTGACGACCTGGGTTTGATTCTTTAGCACCTATGTAAGCCAGATGCACAAAGTGGCAGCCGGCGGTCCTGGCTCACTCACTCGCTTTCTGTCTTCTCTGTCTCTGCTTGCAAATAAATAAATAAAAATTTAAAAAAAAAGAGAGAATGGAGATAGGTGCATCTTTTCAGTTGCTTACTTACATTTCTCATATCTTCCCTGAGTTTTATTTACTTGAATTAAAGTCTTCTCATTAGTATTTTGTTTTGGGCTTTTTTGTTTTGTTTTGTTTTGGTTGCTGTACTTAGATCATTGTGTTCAATTGATATGAAGGATTCCTTTTGGTCTGGTTTCATTTGAATTTGCCTGATAAAAATATCATTTTAGTATGTAATAATGTTATGAGTTTACCAATCACAGCTGGCCATGGTGGTGCACGCCTTTAATCCATCTCCCTAGCCTGTCAAGTTTTCTTTGTATTGCCTTATTCTTTCTTTAATTAATTTTAGGTTTTGAATTAAAAAAAAAACACATTTATTTTCAAGGAGAGAGGGAGAGAGAGAGAGAGAAAATGGTGCACCAGGACCTCAGCCACTGCAATTGAACTCCAGACACTTGCGCCACTTAGTGTGCATGTGTGACCTTGAGCTTGCCTCACCTTTGTGCATGTGGCTTACATGGGATCTGGAGAGTAGACCGTGGGCCCTTAGGCTTCGCAGGCAAGTGCCTTAACTGCTAAACGACCTCTCTAGCCCTTCTTTTTTTTATATATATAGTTATGTTTTGGTTGACTTTTTTGAAAAAAAATCAGCATTAGTAAAGACATTTGCTAAGGAACTGGACTTGAGGAAGTTGGACTGGAAGTTGGATTGGGACCTTGACTGTTACAGTGAGGAGCTGTGGTTGCTTGCGTTAGGGAGCAGGAGTCAGGGTCAGGTTTTGAGTGGAGCAGCTAGAGTTCCCACAGCCCTCCTCTTACCCTGGGGCTGTAGACAATGCCTTCCTCTGAACTTCAGGGATGGACCATCTTTTCCTTTCCACTTTTATGATTCTTTGCATTGTCTTGTGGACATCACCCCAGTGCTAGACACAGCTCATGGAGCTCTGGGATTCCTCTTCCTCCCTCGTGTGCAGGCAAAGTAGCAGACCTCTGCAGAGATCGGACGGTCTTCACTGGGACGGACACACTTTCCTTCCACCCATGTTATCCCATGGGAGAGTTCCGTGGGAAGACACAGGTGGGGGACATCGGGCAGCAATAGCCAAGCCTGAAGGAGCTCACAAAGTCGAGTGCATTCCTCCCATTGTGATCTGTCCTCCCCGTGGTCTTTACTCTGCCCCTTCTTCCCCTGCAGTGCTTGCCTAGCATACAAACGCAACAGACCAGTTCTTCCTCTCTCTCTGTATGGCTTAAGGTCTTACCCTGCAGGGAAGGGAATTCCATGTTTCGTTTGCTTTGCTGGATGTCGTATTTCTGGTATCTAGAATAATTTCTGGCATACAGTCGGTGCTCAACAAATATTTCTGAAATGAACGGATGTCTAAATGTGCCAGATGAATGACATGAATAAGCCGTATAGATGTATGTATACACACACACACACACACACGTCAGGTAGCAGTAGTGAAGCCTAAAGCTCACAAACTCAACACACTCAAGTGCATTCCTCTTATTGTGATCTGGCTCATAGAAAACCATAACATATATATATATATATATATATATATATATATATATATATATATATATCCCATTTTTCATGGTTTCACTTTCTGTAGTTTTAGTTACCTATAGCCAACTATAGTTCCAAAATCTTAAGTGAGGACCAGAGAGATGGCTAAGCAGTTAAAGTGCTTGCCTACAAAGCCACATGACCCAGGTTTAATTCCTCAGTACCCAGGTAAGTCAAGTGCATGCATCTGGAGTTTGCTTTCAGGGGCTTGAGATCCTGGTGTGCCCATTCTCTCTCTCAGTCTCTCTCTCATAAGTAAATAAAATAACGTAATAAAAAATTGAATGAAAAACTCCAGAAATAAGCAAACATTGTAGGCTGCATGCCGTTTAGGGTTGCGTGATGACACGTACCTGCTCAGCGTGTTCGCCGAGGACGTGACTCAGGCCTTTGTCCAGCATCTGCAGGCTGGAGGCGCTGTCCGCCCATCAATCACTTATGAGTTATTCTGCTTATCACGTCGCCAACTGCAGGGCCTCGGCGCTGGCGTTCAGGCTGTCCTTACAGCACAGTGCCGTGTGACACCAGGCTTGTGTCAATCCGCCCACTTCATCTGGTCACATAGGTGTTGGATCATCTCAGATCATCATCAGATAAAGCAAAGTGGGTACAGGGCACTGGGACAGAGAGAGAGAAAGAGCAAGAGAGACACAGAGAGGAGAGTCCTTTCAATGTTATGACAGTATATTGTTGAAACTGTGCAGTTTATAGTAGCTATTATTGCTAATCTTACTTAATTTACAAACTAGCCTTCATGATAGCTGTGTATACAAGGAAACGGGCTGTGCAGTCTTTGGTGGTAACTTTGGTTTCTGGCATTCACTGGGGTTTTGGAATGAGCACTTATGAACACTAACGCATAGACTCGAAAGAAAACAACAGATCACAAAATAACACCAGCACCGAAAACCAACATTATTAGGGTCAAAACTGAACAAAGCACCCAGGGTCTGGCACAGCCAGGGGACTGCTGGGCTGTGGCACCCATGTGGTCGGTGAGCTACCAGGTGACTCCGGTCTCTCCTGGCATCCGGAGCTCTGCGTGTGCTCCGTGCTCCGTAGACACTGCTTCCCTCCTGCTCCGCCCTGCAGAGCCTAACTGTCACCCCCTTGTGCACCAGCGCTGGCTGCAGAGCTGTCGTGGTGAGCTGTCTAAAGGGGGTGTCAACTCATTGGACAGGGTATAATTTCACTCAATGTGTTCTTGTCTTATTTTAGTTCAACATCATTTCCCAGTTGCAAACCTTTTGAATGGCACACAGAATGCAAAACAACATAAAAGGTCCTCCCTCGGGCAGATTTGTGTCCATGTAGATCTTTAATTATTCTTTTTGAGTCCTCATACTAATGTGCCACCTCAATTCTGGCAATAAATAAATAAATAAATCTAAATGTCTGATGGGAAAGATTCATGTCACCTGTACTAGGATTTTATTTTATTTTATTTTTTTCATGATCGTCTTTATATTTTTAGAAACGAGGAACAAAAGGAAGGGTCTTCCTAATCAGGAGCATTCTTTGGATACAGAGCACCAGACAATATTTGTGATAAATAGAAAATAACGGTGCTTATAGTCTCCTACGGTGACATTCAGAATAGCGTGTTCATCTGTAGGAAGTATTTTTAGTCAGATTTGAAGACAAGCATCTCACCTATTTTGAGGGTGAAGGAGGCAGTGGTTGGGTAAGTTTAGGAGGTCCTAGATTAAAAAGTGGCTAGATATTGTTAGATTTTCAACTTTTAATTTTTTTCCTAATTGGTGCATAAATACCGAGCATGTTTGTGGAGCACCACGTCATGTTTTAAACACATGTAGATATGTGTGATGTTCGAACCGTGCTGGCTGTTTCTATCCTCTTCAGTAGTTATCATTTTGTGGTAAAACATTCAAAATCCTTCCTTCTAGATTCTTTGAGATATGCATGACATTATCACCCTTAATAGTCATGAACTGTATGATGGAATGTGAGCTAACTGCTATAAGTCATTACTTATTTCTCATATCTGACTGTAATTCCATACCTGTTGCCCAACCTTTTATGCCCCTTCTTCCACTCTTTTGTCCCTTCCTCTCCCATCCCTTCCTTTTCTCTGTGGTTCCCTCAAATCAGGTAACACGGTTCTTTTGGTTTCTATGATTGGGTAGTTCCCTCCCAACAACAGTGGATGTGTCTCGTGTAGATGGATCGTCATGGGTGGACCTCAGACCTGTCTGCAGGTCTCTGTCCTCTATCATCACACCTCAGGCCAGACCACCAGTTGCAGACAGCAGAGAGGGGGCGTGGCCTCTGTGTTATAAGAAGCATGGACAAAATCCAGATCTTCGCCTGCATGCTCAGGCTGACCTGAAGTTTCCCTCCCCACACTACATACATGCATCCAACCATCCATATCATATGAGATCTGAGCCAAGGCTGGGCACAGTGGCACACACTTGTGATCTTAGCACTTGGGAGATTGAGGCAGGATTGCAAGTTCTAGGCCAGCCTGGGCTACAGAGCAAGGAGATACTGCTGGCTGGAACAGGGATGATAAGGAAGGAAGGAAGGAAGGAAGGAAGGAAGGAAGGAAGGAAGGAAGGAAGGAAGGAAGGGAGGGAGGGAGGGGGAGGGAAGGAGGGACGGAAGGAAATGGAAGAGAAGAAGGGAAGGAAGAAAGGAGAGAAGGAGGGAGAGAGGGAGGAAAGAAGGGAGGAAGGAAAGAAGGAAATGAGAGCCTAAGACTGTTCCATTTTCTTTGAAAATTATGCAGAATATGGTTGGAGGGATGGCTTAGTGGTTAAGGTGTTTGTCTGCAAAGCCAAAGGACCCAGGTTCGATTCCCCAGGACCCACGTAAGCCAGATGCACAAGGGGGCATACGTGTCTGGAGTTCAGTTTGCAGTGGCTGGAGGCCCTGGCACACCCATTCTCTCTCTCTCTCTCTCCCTTTTTCTCTATCAAATAAATAAGTTGTATAGAATAGCCTTTAAGAGGCAAGCTCAAAAACAATACCTTCCCACCAGCAGCATGGTAAAGTCAGCTTGTGTCTGAAACCTAACATCATCGGAAGTTAGGACAAACACCGAGCTGTGCTGGAGTGCACCAGACCGGGAGACCTGAGGTTTCAAGGTTGGGCAGAGATCACCCTTGGGGGTGGTGGTCTCAGACCCGGACAGAGGGTCCATCTGACTTAGAGGCATCACCATAGTGATTCAGATATTGGGACCTGCACAGCATCACCAAAGACTACCTGTGTTCTTATATATCTTCAACTCAGTTTCAAAGTGTCTCCTCTGCTTGATTAATTTTCTTTGTAACTAGAGCGTTTTGAATCAGTTCCCTAGCTGCAGTACAGTGCCCTTCAATTCACCGGCACACTCCTCAGAACCGAAGATTAGAAATAAGTTTCTGGCTTCTGCACTTGAACGAAAACCTTTAGGAATCAAAGCTGGCTCTCCATGAACTTCCCGGCTTGGGCTCGAAGCGTCCATTTCCCCCGCTGGTGTGAGCCAGAGAGTCAGCTATTCCCATTGCCTTTTAACTAGCCCTTAGGCAGGCAGAAAAAAAAAAATAGGCTCCCTGTATTTATTTGGGTGTTTTGGGCAATTTGCTGTGTATAAAAGCGATAAGTATAGCAGCTGTACCTGCCCAAGGAAGGAGTTCATAATGCAGGCTTAAGTGGTACTTAGTGGGAACAAAGTCCAGGCTGGGCTCAGGCCATCAGTCAGCGGCGTGCAGGACGAGACAGTTTTCCTGGGTGGCTGGGGTAGCCTGATGTACCAGGCCCCCTGTTTCCCCCCCACCCCAGGGACATGCTTTGCGTGGTGCCAATGCAGACAAGACAACTGGGCCACCAGACGATCAGCAGTGACCACGCTGTATTGTTTGTGAGAAACCCTAAGACATGCTTTGTTGGAAAAGTGTAATCCCCAGCCCCGATTTCATAGTTCTTTAAAAATAATCCCTGTGGAGGGAGGCTTTGCGGGGGGGGGGGGACCAGTGCTTTATACATCTGCGTTTTCCAGAGATTTAGGGAAGAATTGTATGGACAGAGAGTCTCGGGCCTGGCTCTGTGCTAGACTGACCTGCTTCGGTAGTTACTGTAGGGGGACCAGGCTGAGGAGGCCAAGTGTCCCAAGCACTGAAGGACAATCAGCGGGCCGTTGGCCCTGACGCTCCCTCATTGGGTTCTGAAGTCCACAGGCTCTCAGCGAGTCCCTACTTTTCCAGGTGGCCAGGGCTGGAGGCCCGAGGCAGTCTCGTCCCCCCCTCCGACCACTACAGCTCCATCCTACCACTCGGGTGGAACATTTTGGTCTCCTTCTTGGCCCCTCCCTTGGCTTCCAGAAACCTTATCATTCCAGCAACAGATCTGTAGACTGCCATCAAAATGCATCTGGAGAGATTGCTTAGTGGTTAAGGCTCTGGCCTGAGAAGGCTAAGGACACAGGTTCGATTCCCCAGGACCCACATAAGCCAGATGGACAAGGGAGGCGTATGCGTCCAGAGTTCTCGTTTGCATTGGCAAGAGGCCCTGGAGTGCCCATTCTCTCTCTCTATCTGCCCCCCTCTCTTTCATAGATAAAATACTTTAAAACTGTGTCTGGAAACTGACCCCGCTTAGGCTGCCATTGTGCACATTGCCTCGTCCCTTATTCCTATCTCAGCACTGATCAGAGGGATTGATGGGATTGATGTCAATGTCACGTTGGGTCTTTTTATGGTTGTTCAGATCCTGTGGGGCTCCCTGGGTCGCAAGATGTGGCCCCACAGTTATGCCCATGACTTCGAGCCCTGTTGCCTCAGAACTGTACCCTAGCCACACTGGCTCCTGTGTGTGAGGGCTGTCAGGACCCGCTCTCAGGGAAGTTGCACCAGCTGTACCCTCTGCCACCTGCAGCCCCCCGCCCACACACACACTGCATAGTTGACCTGGTCCCTTCTTTCCTAAGTGTTCCTGCTCATTTAAGGTTTGAGCCATTCCTGTCTTCAAGTTCTCTTCTGTCACTTTCTGTTTAGACCATCCCCAGGGTTTTATCCCTATCTTTTAAATTAAAAAAAATTAAATTTTTTTAAATTTTTAAATTAAAAAAAATTTTAAATTAAAAAAATTAATTTTTAAAAAATTTTTAAAATAATTTTTAAATTAAAATATGTATTTATTTGAGAGAAAGAGAGAGAGAGAGAGAGAGAGAGAATGGGCATGTCAGGGCTTCCAGCCACTGCAAACAAACTCCAGACACATGTGCCACCTTGCACATCTGACTTATGTGAGTCCTGGGGAATTGAACTTGGGTCCTTAGGCTTTGCAGGCAAGTGCCGTAACTGCTCAGCCATCTCTCCAGCCCGTATCTTTCTTTTCCCTTCTTTTTAAAAATTATTCATTAGCTTGCATGTGTGTGTGAGTGTGTGCGTTTGTGTATGCATGGTCACACCAGCACCTTTTGCTGATGCAAATGAATGTGAGACTGTAAGATGCTTGCGCCCCTTTTTTTTTGCATGTGGCTTACAAGGGTGACTTGGGAATTGAACCTGAGCCTGCAGGCTTTGCTAGCAAGTGATTTTAACAACCAAGTCAAATCATCTTTCCAGCCCCTGGTTTTGTCACTCTCCACAGGTGAGAGTGTTGTTTGTAGTGCTGGCTAGGAGACACCCAACATCTCACTAGTACTTCATACTGGTGGGTCTTCATGGCATGGAATGGATGAATGAATGAATGAATGAAAGAAAAACTAATTCCTCAGCTGCTCACGTTTCATGAGTTAGGGTGTGTACCTTATGGGAAAAGGAGGCAGTCTATTTGTGTGAACATGGCTGCTATAACCAAATACTCGAGGACGGGTCACTTATAAAGTGAAAAGGTTTACTTGCTTCACGATTCTGTTTGGCTGGAGGGGCTGAACCACATGGCAACAGCCTCCTGGCCAGGACCCCTTAGCTGTGTCACAACATGGTGGTGAAGCAGGAAGAGAGGTAGATAGCTCCAGGTGCCTGGGGGTGGCCTTGCTTTGTGATAACCCACCCTTTCCAGAGCTAATTCACTCCTGTGAGAGTCAATCCACACCGAGAGACCAGCATTAATCCTTTGCCCGGGGTAGAGCCCTGTGACCTAAATACCATCCACTAGGTCTGACAGATTCAGATTTTACTGTCTGAACACTCACCACGGGGAACAAGCCCAAGCCTTCGGCACATGTACCTTTGGGGGAAAAGCCCCTTTACGAACTTTATCAACTGCTATGTGAACCCCAGTGCCCCCTGTGCAGAATGGCCTATATACACTTCAGACTTGACTGGGGAGCTGTGCTTGGACATCTAACATGCAGTCAGAAGATGCTTCCAGTTTTGGTCACGCTTGGGGGCCGCTTGGCTCTCTGATTGGTCCCTCCCATTCTCACCCATCTTACCAGCCACGCCCATCTATTGTCCCAGTCAGGATGACCCATGAAGCCACCAGCACTTGTCTTCAGTCTTGCTGAGCGCACCTGAACCAGCTCCTGACACCCAGGGCCGGCCACCAGCACCACTCGGTCCCATGTGCCCTCACTGCTAGGTCCCCAGAGAAAGCCTTCAGTGTGTGAAGCAATGACTCCTGGGTGGGGAAGGTTTTAAATTTATTTTTGTTTATTTTCATTTATTTGAGAGTGACAAACAGAGAGAGAGAGAATGGGCGCTCCAGGGCTTCCAGCCACTGCAAACAAACTCCAGACACGTGCGCCCCCTTGTGCATCTGGCTAACACGGGTCCTGGAGAATCAAACCTCGAACCAGGATCTTTAGGCTTCACAGGCAAGCGCTTAACCTCTAAGCCATCTCTCCAGCCAGGGAACATTTTTATGATCATGCCATAGAGCTTTGTTTTCCAGCGACCTTCAACTACATAGTGACCCTCTTTCATAGTGTTGGGGGATGTAAAAAGTGTAATATTCATCCCTCAGATCTATCCAACTGAGACATGAATGAGTCACAGCACTGAAGATCTTCAGGATCACGGGCCTGTCATCTGGCTCAGTTCTCGACAAGCCCGGAAGGCAGTTGGACCCAGTGGGCCAGTTTGAAGCCTCTGCATGAGGCCACGGCGTAGGTGGACAGATGCCCATGTGAGCGTGGGTCACTGAGACCAAGAACTCTGCCCATCACACCAACGGGGCATGGCCACAAGGTTCCCCCTCCTCGGGCCTCACCTCCCCACCAGGGGGCTGGTCTCAATGGTCCCTGTTTGGATTTCCAGGGTGACACCACCTGTCCAGTCAGAGTGTAAGTGGAACATTGGCCCTGCGGGGTGTCATGACCAGGTCAAGTGGGCAGTTACCATGACAAACCAAGGCATTGTCAGAAGCCACCATTAATGAGCGCTCTTTCCTAAGGCTAGGAATTGTGGAAGAAGGCCGGCATTACTTAACTTTAGTCTTCATAAGCACGGGGAGCACGCGGTTCAGAGCATCAGTACGGCTGCTTTGCAGGGAGGTTCTGGATGGCGGAGATGACTGGGCAGTTACAAGCGCTTACTTGCGAAGCCTGCTGGCCCAGGGTTTGATTCCCCAGGACCCACGTGAAACCAGATGCATATGGAGTTCATTTGCAGTGGCAAGAGGCCCTGGTATTGCCCATCTCTATCTCAAATATTTTTTGTTCTTTTATTTATTTTATTTATTTTTTTTTATTATTAATTAGTTTTGGACTCAGTGAATACAGTCAAGTTGGCACCATTGTTAGGCTCATCCATGACCTACCCCCTCCCCTTAGCCCCTCCTTGTTGAGGTATATGAGTCATGCATTCTGGAGTTAGCCCACAGCTATGGGTAGGATAAATGTCTCTGCATATCATGACCCAATGAGTGGCTCTGACATTCTTTCAGCCTCCTCTTCCGCAAAATTTCCCTGAGCCATGTTGGGCTCATTTTGGGTCTGCTTCAGTGATGAGGTGTTGGGGGCCTCTGGGTCTCTGGATATCTGATTTGGTAGGAGTTGATTGTTCTCTGTGTCGATCTCCTTCACCCTTGTGCTGGTACCCAGTTCACCAAGAAAATAGCACCCTTGCTTGTTTTGCCAATTATTCTTAGTTTCAGCTGGGGCCCCTTTGAGGTATGATGGGGTGGCTCTCTCCTTAGGATCTACATCTATCTGAAAAAGAGAAGCAGATTCTCCAACGGAGAGTAAGTTAGCACCAGACAAATGAGATAACCCTTACTTTTTTATAGAGAATTTAATAGGTGTAGGCCCTCTTGTAGCCCACCATTGGTGGAGAGCGTGCTCATGCTTGGCTATGGTTCTGACTTGTTTCCCAGCTCCAGCTATGGGTCCCGTACCACTGAGGGGATCAGTTAGCTGAATCAAGAGCAGTTGGTTCCCCACCATGGCCACTCTTGCACTTGTGTGAGCATCACAACAGGTTATTTGCTGCTAAGTAGGTTAGACCATGAGTTGCTTGGACAGATATTGGTCATTTTCCCCCAGTCGCCTACGTAGCACCTTCTGGCACTAGACGTGCTGACTGTCTGGGGACTGACTCTCGTCCAGCTTCCAGCCATCAAATAATTTTTTAAAAAAATTCAATTTGAAAAAACAGTTGCTCAAGATCTAGGAGCCAAGGGGTCACTTTCCCCCAGTACATCTCATTCAGAGGGTCCCTGGATCCCACTCATCCCCCTGACCCCCAGGCAGCTCAAACAGCTTCTGCACAGAATATATACTAGAATGAGACATGGATCAACATGTTCTCTTAGACGTGCTCAGTGCCGTGGAGGGAGAAAACAGGCCTGTGCTGCCCAGTGGCGAGGCTCGGATGGGGGCTGGAGGCTGGAAGAGGCCTCCTGGCTCATTAGACACCATGTCTTAGGATGTTCTTTTTTTTTTTTTTTAATGGCAGCTGCACTGAGAAAATGAAAGGATGGAAGTGGAGAAGTGGCTAAAATATTTCTAAATAGTTTTTTTCCTCATATAGGCAAGAGGTTGTATCACAAGTTCAACACTAATTACAGTTATTTAACCAAGAAAAAATAAAAAAAACCGATCCATATGAAAGGGGAGGAAATTTGGTTCCAAAAATCACGTGCCTGTTTCTGCTGCCTGAGTCCAGTCTGTCTCCACGGAAGGGAGTCGGGCAGGAGATGTTGCTGGCGGGGAGCAGGGGTGATAAATAACTCAAAGGTGTCAGACACACGAAAGAATTACGCCTGCCTGACCTATGAGGGGATAAATCCCTAGTCTCTGCTTATGGCCAGGAGATGTGACTTTAAGTGTCATAAAAATTTAGCATTTTCTCCTCCTAATTGTCTTCTATAATTTTGCCAGATTTATTAAAACAAGATTTTGAGGGGGGGTATTTTTTTTCCTTCTATTCACTGGTAGAATGTGCTCTTTAGTATCATTTTACATAATTTAATACAATTTGTTCCATCCATTGATTTTCATGGGGATACAAGCTGTTCGTTTGTGCAAAAGCTGGCATAGGCGTGAGGGCTGGCACTGAAGCCCCTCCAGGAGCCCATTCTATTTCGAAGTTCTGAGGGGCTCCGGCCATTTTGAAGGAGGTTCTCTGGTGCTGGGACTTGCTCCTGTCCTTTCACGGAGGCCCAGGAAGGGGACCCTCTGTCACGCCATGGGGTTCGGGGCTCACCACATAATGTTGGGGACCCCTCTCCCAGAATGTGCAGCCTGACAGAGACACACAGGTGTTTCTTAGTTACTTGTGCGGAAGGGAAGGAGCGGATGTGCTTTGCGGGTGACCGCGCCAGACAGGGGCACCCAGCCAGCCGGCCGGTGACATGCCTGAGCCCCTTGTGGCCGCCCACCCTGGCCAGCATGGCCCTGAGGCAGGGGTACCCCACCTTCAGCCCTCCCTCCTCATCCTTGCTTTGTTTGTTAGGTGGGTGGTGGGTATTTTTAAGGCTTAACTAATGTTGAGATGTGGGAAGAGATCCAGAGTAGAAATCAAGAGTGTGGTGAGGGGCCGGAGGGATGGCTTGGCAGTTAAGGCATCTGCCTGCAAAACCAAAGGATCCCGGTTCGATTCTCCAGGACCCACGTAAGCCAGATGCACATGGGGGCACATGCATCTGCAGTTTTGCAATGGCTGGAGGCCCTGGCGTGCCCATTCTCTCTCTCTCTCTGATAAATAAATAAAATATATTAAAAAAACTAAAAATAAAAAGTGTGGCAAGGCCTGATGGAACTTCTCCAGCAAGGGATTTCCCTTTGGCCACCTCCCACCCCAACTCCCTGGTGTGTTCCCAGGGCACCAGGGCAGGTTCTCCCCCAGCATCAGCCTGTCTCAAGCAGTGGCCTGAGGCAGGCAGGTGGCCAGGTAGGAAGCATCACCCCTTGCTCAACTCTGACTGTGCGTGCCCCTGAAAGCGGGCTTAGCACCCATGAGACGGGCCCCTAGTGGCCACTTCCTCTTGCCTGGGCTTTTTCCAGGCCTGCAGGAGCGAAGCGCGTAGCTCATTCTGGCTTCCGGCGTTCTCAGCGCCCATCTCCCTGCTCCGCAAGGTCAGTGCCACCCTGCCAACTTTGGCTTCCTGCAGGGAGGCTTTGGGGATGGGGCCTGTCATGTCACAGGGACTGATGGGTCTGCCGCCCCTCCTGGGGTGGACCCTTTCTGCACAAGGGGTGCCCCAGTCAGTGATGAATCATGCCCTTCCAAGCACCCCTGGGGGACCACTAAGTAGGCCAAATGAAATGATCTGAGCTGGCCGCTGGCCAGGGCACAAGGCTAATCCTCGCCTTTCTGGGAGAGGCTGGGGCCAGAGGCTCTGCCACCAGCCACTGCCACGGGTAAGAGTGCTGGCCTTGCAGCCCTGCCACCACCCTGGGGACCTTGGGGGCTTCCTGCTGGCCACTTCTGCGTGTGGGCAGGGACACAAAGCTGCCTTCACCTGGCACTCTGCAAGGCGCCATTCATATAGAAGCTCACTGCAGCGCCAGCCACTGGAGCGCCCTGCCTGTGGGCGGGGCGTCAGCAGAGAGAGGCCAGGCCTTATGTTGCTGCTGCACATGGCTTCATCTTCTCTGACACAGGGAAGGCACCCGTGGAGGAGGTGACGGCCCTGGTTGGCTGCTTCTGCTGACCTTGACCCTGCGAGTGGCGAGCCCTGACAATGACCTGCCTTACATCTGGAAGGCATGGGGAGCGACTGTCACTGAACACTCAGAGCTGCACACTGGGTGATGCACTTGACAGCTGTTTCCTTTTAGAGCCTTCCCACAGCCCTACGAAGCGTCTGCATTTGATCAAGGAGGAGGTGAAGTTCAGAGGGGTCAGGCAGCTTGCTCCATGGTGCAGAGCTGGAAGATAGCTGGGGTTAAAGGGTGCTGTGTCTCGCCCCTCCCCCCCCCCACCTGGTCCTCCCTGCTATGCTCCTGGGCTACTTAGGGATTTCTCTCTGCTCTTCTGGCATTCCGGGGGTCATACATCCACCAGAGCAAACAAGCCTTACCTACAGGAGGAAGGCCAGAGGATGAGGGCCCCTCCTGCTCAGACAGAGTCGTGCAACCCCATCCACCCAGAGCCGTGCTAGAACCCCAGGTAGTGCTTCTCTGTTCCCATGCCTTTGCAGAGAAGGCACTGGACCTGTTCAGGCAGAAGTTGGAGATGAACTGGAGAAGCAGAGGCCCGGGGGAGGGGTCTTGCTCCTTACAAGATGAGCTGGGGTGGTGTCGAAAGGCTCGGAGCACCAGGGGCTGCAGCTGGCACCTCAGCTGGGCTGGGCAGGCAAGAGAGGGAGGAACAGGGCATCCGTCGTGCACTCGATCATAGGTGTGTCTCTGCACTTTCCAGTTTGTGCTGGGGGAAGGAGCGCATAGATATAGAGAACGGCCAAAGTCTGGTCTCCACGAGAAGCTGTGTGTGTGTGTGTGCGCATGTGCATGTGTGTTCCTGTGTGTATGTTCCTGCATTTACATAGCTGTGTGTGCCTGGGCATGCAAGGACATAGATTTCCTGGAAGGGAAAAGGGCTCGTGGGTAAGAATAGGACCAGCCCAAGAGGTCTTTCAGCCCTAAACCCACAGGCTCTGCCAACAGCCTCTGCCGTATTTGAAAAATCCTCGGCTCTCTAGAAAGCCCCACTTTGGCACAGCCTGTACCCCTTCTGCCAGCTCTTCCTATCCCAGGAGCTGCTTCCACCTTCCAGACAGGGGCCAGGTCATTGTCACGCTGGCTGCTCCCAGGGCCAAAGTCAGCAAGGGGCAGCGGGCAGCGAGGGTGCAGGTGAGGCTGGCCGCCACCACCACAGCGGGCTCCTTTCTGCTGCTCACCCGCCACTTGCTGAAAAATTAATTTGCAAATGAATCCCATTCACTGAGACCTTCTGGATCAGACAACAGATGCAGCTTGGCCTGTTCCAGAACACGGTCCAGAAAAGAAATCCTAAAACATTCAGCGGACAAAGGATGCAGGCTGGCCGAGACCCCCCTCCTCGTCCACCGAGCAGTGTGTGTATTTGGAAGGCTCCCCAGAACCAAGGCTCTGGGCTGCAAGACTCCTGGAGCACACGCCGAGCTGGGCACTCCCGGCCGGCTCTCTGGATTGGTTCTCCTGTAGCCCCCCTCGGAAGCAACCAGCAGCCGGCTCCCCCTCCCCGGCCATCTGCTTGAGGCATCTGGTGATCAGGTGGAAGCCCCACACCGGAGCATTCAAGCTGAAATGTGCAGTCACCTTGCCACCCACACTGCCTTTTGTTACCGCGCCAGGCTGCCCCTCTTTGTGTTGGGGAGAGCAGTTTGGGGTTGGAAATCCAACTGCTGGTGCCAGGACTTCACCATGATCTCTCATAGCCCAGGGCTGGCCTGCTCTCTAGACCCTCCCACCTCACCTAACTTGTATGTAGCGAAGAGCTCAGGCTCTCTGGAGTGGAGCGAAGAATGTTCTCTTTCACCCAGCTGGGAAAAGCAGGTCTCGAATATTTAGACGCTGCTGCAACAGGAGATGCGTGTGCCTGTGTAATGTCTCCACCTTAACTTAACAAGGAAACGGGGAGTTGCTTTTAATATCCCTGCTGGCTCGGGGGCGACTGAAGTCGTTCTGGGGGATGGGGGGAGTTTCAGTGGCCATGCCATCTCTCATGCCAGCCCAAGTGTCTTGGAGGGGCAACACAGGTGTTCACGCTGTTCCAACTGTGCTTTACTTTAGCTTGGGCACACCTAGGAGGGCACCCAAGGGTTAATGAGGCCTGTTTCTGCTCAAGGGAACAAGAGCCACATGCACTGCCCGGACAAGTAGCTGGAGATGCCTAAGGTGAAGAGAAGCTTTCACTGGTCTCTTGCATCTTGTAAAGTTGACCCATGTGCCAAATCTCCAGGGTGAGAGAGCCTGTCATCCAGGGGACCACAGACACTGTGTTTGCACATATCCCTTGGAGGCGATGCCAGGGGAGGAGAGAATGGCCCTGCTGGAATTGAAGAGTGGCTAACAGCGCATTGGAAGCAATCTCTTTGTCTCCTTAATTGTCTGGGGTGATCTTAAAGATGAAAGTGAAGTCCTACTGTGCACTGGGAATGCACTTCCTGTTCTCTTGCTAGAATACATATGGCAATTACTCTAGAGTTTTTGTACATAAACACATTATGGGGGCTGGAGAGATGGCTCAGAGGTTAAAGGCGGTAGCTTGCAAAGCTTGTCAGCCTGGGTTCGATTCCTACTATCCACGTAAAGCCAGATGCTCAAAGTGGCACCGGCGTCTAGAGTTTGTTTGCAGTGACAGGAGGTCCTGGTGCCCCATTCTCCCTCTTTCTCTCCTTGTAAATAAAGAAATAATATTAAAAAAAAACAAATAATCAACAAACAAATGAAGCACTGCCCATGTACAATGGATATATCCCCATCTCTTCTAATTAGTCTTGCCTCTGTTAATGACAGTTCCATGCGGCTGAAGTCACTGCCTGCTAAAATTAGTGATTTTTTTTCTTAAAAATAAATAAGTCAGAGACCCAAACTGACTTGATCAATTCATTTCAATCCCAAGCAATCTTTACTTGAGGTTTATGTATTTATTTATTTTTTTTGGGGGGGGTGGTCCTCCTATGTAGCCTAGTCTAATTTTAAATTTGTGATCCTTCTTGTTTCGACCTCCTGAGTGTTGGGATTAGAGGCATGTTCCACCACCATGCCTGGCCCAAGGAATCCTTTTTAGATGATGTGGAAGATGGAATTCGTGGACATGGGGAGTTGACAGGTGGGGGTAGGGTAGGAAGGAGGCTGCAAATTCCTCATTCTCACAGTCTTTAATACAACCCTTCCTGCTAAAATGCTATCTGCCACCCATTTGCTCCCAAACACTTTCCAGCAAGGTAACCAAAGAGGAGAATAGTTGATTTTTGTCTGTTTGTTTGTTTGTTTTTCAAGGTAGGGTCTCACTGTAGCCCAGGCTGACCTGGAATTCACTATGCAGTCTCAGGCTGGCCTCGAACTCACGGCGATCCTCCTACGTCTGCCTCCCAGATTAAAGGCGTGCTGGGAACAGCTGACTTTTAATGCTGAAATTCTTGCAACTTTCACAATTGCATAACAGCTCCGCTTCCTTGGTGGGACAATGCAACCACCACGATGACTCCAGCCTTGGATGAGCACCGAGGCTGTTCAGAGGTACACAAGCTGGGGTCTGTTTCCATCTGATCTAATGCTTAAACATTCCCATATGATTGCTCCAGTGTGCCTCTATTAGATTTTAAACACACCCTCAAGGATCTTTGATTTTATAGATGCAATCTTTTCTCTCTCCTTTTAGCCAGCACATACGTGTAACATGTGGTGTTGTTTCCCTTACAAAGCAATGCCCGTCCAGAGCCTCTGTCCTGAATTGACATTCCCCTGCCCCATTCTCCTGGGGCTTCCTTCCCAGCAGCCTGGGCTGCAGGAAGGTGGCTTCCACTGCATCCTAGTGCCAGCTTGGCAAGACTTTCGTACTGGCATTCAAGTCCCAGTGTCTTTCTCTCAACTCTTGGTTGAGAATAAAGACAAGGTCCCTTTGGCTTAAGGCACGGTGCTGGCTTTCTCTGGTGGTTGTGCCGTGCGTTAGCAGGAGAAGTTTGACAGTCATTTAATTTTCATTGACAAATGCTGTCATAATATTGAGGAAAAAGTGAGATATTGTATCAACAGTAGTGGTCGACGCTCAGCCAGTCATATGGACCGGGCGAACACCATATGCTTCCTCCAAACTTGCCTTGGAAAGCTCTGGCTAAGAGCTTGACAAGCTTAAGATACCAGTCAGGGAAAATGATCGCCCTTCAGAGGGAGACATTCATGCTATATTTCTAGCTTCCTGGTTCCCTAGAAAAAAAAATATTTAAAAATTGGACCATTTCCTGGGTCTGAGCCAGTGTCCACCACGTCCCTGGTTAGGACCACCCCCAAGGGCGCTGTAAAGGGTGTTTGCTAGGGAGGGTCTCCCACACACCACGGTAAGCCACAGATTCATGCTGACAACCAGATTATTGTCAGTAAGTCCCAATAAGTGCCACTGAATTCCTACTGCATTGCATTTGTCAAGCGACCCAATGCCACACCACTCCAATAAACAGAGGATCAAAGCTAGAATCATGTCACACACTCAGATGATCAATCCAGACACAGGGTGGAATTTTCATCTCAAGGATAGATAAGTTGTGATGTCCCAGGGCCAATCTGAATCAGGAGTACACTCCATGGATTCATGTACCTGGCCGTACATGTGTCTGACTCAATAAAGCCTTGGCCAAAATCTCAGCTGGATTTTTGCAACATCAGGATGAACAAGTCAGTCATCATTTAATGTTTCCCTTGCACTGGGCTCATTTTACTTTGGCTACTATACATAGAAAAAGGAACTGCTGAGTGAAATTGCAGTCTGGGAGAGAAATCTGTGTGTCTGTGGGTTTGTGTACGCGCTTGTGTGTGCGGGCGTGTTTAGGGACACACCCCATCCCTGTGCACATTCAGCTGGTGTCCTTGCCTGGCTTGCCAAATACCCAGGGACCTTCCATTCTCTGAAGGATTCCCATCCCAAACAACGCTAAGTAAAGAAACAGGCATATGGTGTATACTGGAGACGGATCAGCATTGGCACAGGGACCTCCACGGCGGTGAACAGGTATCTGGAAAAGACGACGGCCCTGCCCTGCTCTTTTTGGGGCTTCTCGTCTATTTGGATTTTGTCGCTGCCTCTGTTGTGGTTCTGTGTTTATTTTTATCTTAACAAAGAGAGGGAGAGTGTGCGCTTCATGCAATCGCTCTCCAAGATGGCTCCCTGCCTGCCCTAGCAGCTCTCTCTCTTCTCTGTCTCTTGCTCCGCCCCCGGGTGGATTCTCAGCAACACAGTACTCTACCCAGGAGGGAGGAGGACCTGCCGGGGCGCAGGGCGATCACGTAGGTGCAGATGCCTCTCGGAAGGCAAGGAGAGCTCCAGGGTATGTCTGAGGATGTCCTTGGTCTCCAGAATGAGTGTGGAGTCGCAAATGCAGGGCAGATTGGAGGAGCAGCTGCGCTCCTTGCGGATGGCATCCTTTGGTGGCTGTGTTAGGAGGAGCTCCGGACTGCCTCCCATTACCGTTGCATCACACGACAGCAGATCCACGCACAGATCCGCACGCTGCCTCTTGGATGGGGTTTCTACACGCAGCAGGACACTTGGGGAAGAGAGCGTGCCTCCTCCTCTGCCTGCTGGAAACCCAGCTCCTGCCATGTGGCACTTCGAAGCTGGTGGCTCCAGCTCTCCCTGGGCACCCCAGGGGACGGGTGCAGCCCTTCTGTGGGCCGCTTCAATACTCCGCAAGGTGTCAAAGACTAGGCCACCTAACATGCATCTTCTCACCCGGGAACTTCTTGCCTTTGGATTCTTGCTTGGTGGGGTTAGTGCTTCGAACTGGTGGCTGCCCATGACAAAACAGTAACCGTCTAACAAGAGTTGCCTTTTCTTGACTGAGCCTGGTGACTGGCATTTTAGTGATAGATGAAATGGAATAAGTTGGGTCTTATCTAGACAGAGAGCTTGCCCTGTCCCATGACTCAAGGATGGGTGGCCATCTTCCCTCTGGTGGTATCATTTGGATGGATAAAGCCTGGCCTGGAGGGATGGCTTAGTGGCCTAGGCATTTGCCTACAAAGCCAAAGGACCCAGGTTCTATTCCCTAGGACCCATGTTAGCCAGATGCACAAGGGGGCACACGCGTCTGGAGTTCATTTGCAGTGGCTGGAAGCCCTGGTGAGCCCATTCTCTCTCTCTCCCCCCTCCCTCTTTCTCTATCAAATAAATAAATAAAAATAAAATATTAAAAAAAAACAAAGGGCCCAATTGCAATGCTTCTTAAGGAGTCTGTGGGTTCTTCAAGCAAAGGGCCTCTTCCTCCACATCAAGGTGAACTCACAGCTAAATGTGTTGATCATCTTCATACTTACAGAATCTTCTGAACACACGCCATTGTCCTCTCTCTCCACTGGGAACTGCCCAGCCCCCTCAGCGTGGTATCCAGGAGAGGTCTCCATTGCTGGTGGGCCACTTATGAGTGGTATAGAGTTCTTACGTGCCTTTGAGCCTCATCTTGGCCATGGCACCCACACGGCCATGTAATTGTCAGAACGTCAGTATCACTTAGATCGCACCTTCCCCAGCCCTGGCTCACAGCCTGCTTCAGGCCAGGGGACAGTGCCCAGGCAGTGGGTACTCTCCTTTCTCTTCTGCTTTCCCCTCCCTGTGCTCAGACCCCCTTGGGATTGGGTGAAACCTAGGCAAATAGGCCTAGTAAAGGAATCTGGGAGTCCACCTGTATCCAGGACCCTGTCACATTGGGTTTGAGTCATCCTCTGTAATATCACACATAAGGTCATTTATAGTGGCTTTGTGCAAAGGATTTCTTCCACAGTGACCCGATTCAGTACCTTGGGAAATACTTGTCATTTGTTCCCATAAATCAGCTCCGGGTCATTCCCACGGAGCTCCTCCTCGCCACCTGCCACCAGAGCTGTCACCAGCCTCTTGACTTTTCCAACGCTGAGTCTTGCCATGGCCCTGTGTCCCACGGGTTCCAGAGGACGTAAGACAGGCTTTCTTTGAGATTTAAAGGAGGGCAAGCCACCGTGTCTGTCTTCCATGGAAAGAGGCCTGGAATTACAGCACATTCCCCTCTGCTCATTCCCAGGAAGCCCAGTGCCTTTGCCAACCCAATCCTTGCATCTCCGTATTTTCAAATCCAGACCTTCTGTGCCCTCATACTGGGTCTCAGTGCACCATGGCAGACGCCTCTTTGTCGTCCTACATGTGAGTGAGGGGAAGGCAAGCATGCATGCTTTGTACAAGCCTCTGGGTCGGCCCCTTTGCAGCAGAAATGCTTATCCTACCATCCTGTTGTGCTTGATTTTCATGAAGTCCGTCTTAGAATCCAAGCCCAAGTCTCCTTCCCTGGAGTCTCGGTCCTTGTTTCTGCTTTTAGATCCTTGGTGAGATCAGACTTACTGGTTTTCTACTTACAATAGCCTTCTGCTCCATGAGACCTCACTGAGCTTGTGCCCATTACCACGCTCTTTTCTGAGAAAGGCCGTGTCTTTGTTCTGAGGATTCTGCATAAGGCCAGTGCTATGTCCACACAGTAAATGGCCTTTTCACTCCGTCTTTCACTCTACCGATGCATTTTTGGGACAGCACAGCACAACATAAGCCTCTTGACGGCTTCAGCAGAGGTTCAGAAGTCACCCGTGGATAGCCTGAGAGCTCCTTTCTGACTGCCCCAGGGTACCAGACAACCTGTACCACCTACGGGGCGCTTGTCACAACACCAGCCCTCACTCTGGAGAGCACTGGGGTCAAGCTGGATGGAACAGAAAGCTCGGGGCAGTGTGGCTGGTCTAAATGCTGACATAGACCTCTACTGTCTGCACATCTGTCCCAGTGACCTTCCAGGTCTGAACACCTGTTGTGGCTTGAATGTCCTACCCAGGCTCACGTGTTTCGATAGCTGGTCACCAGCTGGTGGCACTGTTTTGGGAGGTCGTGGAATCTTTGGCATATGGGGCACATGGTGGTTAAGTTCTGCTGTCAACTTGATCTGTTTAGGAATCCACAGACATCCCCCTTGGTTGGGTCTCTGAGATTGCCTCCAGGAAGGATTGACTGAAGGAAGAAGAGTGAGTCCTTCCTCCAGAGTGGGCCTTCCTCCCAGAGGGGTCTTCATGTAAGGAAGCTCTGGGAACAAAGAGCCCCTTCCTCCCACCGGGCTGCTGGAGCTGTTCTCTGGGGAGGGTTTCACTTGCACACTCATCTGTCCTGTTCAGCCTTTCTTCCTCAGCATTGGAAAATGAAGTTTCCTCAGCCTTCCTGCATGGACTGAAGACCAGCCGCTCTCCGGAAAGTCTCCAAGGCCTTCAGTGCTGGACTGGGACTGCTGAGGTGCCCAGCCATGTGGACTGAACAACTACAGGGTTCCTTGACTCTCTGAGCCTGCAAATTGCTATTGGTGGACTGCCATAAGCTAATCCAATAAGTTCCCTCTTTAATACAATTCATGTTATTGGTTCTGGTCCCCTAGAAACCCCTGACTAATACAGGTGCCCGGCTGGGGAACTTACAATCACACAGATGGGACTTGGAGTTACAACAGTTCCAGTTTCTCCTCGAGCTCTCTGCTTCCTGAATGCTGCTACAATTTAAAAAGCCCACCCGCCTTCCCCTGCCTCTGCTGCTGCTACTGTGCCTTTGCCACCATGATGGACTGCAAACCCTAAACTGTGAGCCAGGACGAATCCTTCCTCCTTTATGGTGTTTCTGTCAGGTATTCTGTCACAGCTATGAGAAAAGCAGGTAATACAAAATCTAATAGGTTCAGCTCTCTCTCTTTCTAGGAGGGAGTTCTTTTTTCTTTTCTTTCTTTGTTTTTTCTTTTTTTAGGAGGAAGTTCTGAGAGCTCCAAAGGACATTACAAGGCAGCAACAGGCCAGGCGAGGGCAACACAAATATTTATGTAACTTTAGAATCAAGAGCAAGACGCGCTGGTGTAGGAGGCAAATGGACTCTTTTCATTTACTCATTCTTCAGGTGCTATGAAAACCATCTAGTCCTTGGTTTCAGACACTGCATTCTTTCGTTTCAGAATTTTCACATGATTTCTCTTATAGATTCTAATTTTCCACCTAACTTAACCTCTCCGTCTTGTTCATCTATTTTCTTAAATGTATGCTGTACAGTTATTCTTAATGTTTGCAACTCAGGATTTGAGTCTTCCGTGAGTCTGCTTTTGTTATTTGTTGCCCTGCTTCTGTTTTTGTTGCTATGTATTTGATCTCATTTTCTGGTGTGCCTGGTAACTGTTGACTTCAGACATTGTGCACGAAAATTATTGGGCTAAATCTAAATTCTGGATCAGAAGTGCCAAATAGGGATATAATTTAAGACACATGTATTATTTTAAATATATATTTAGTAGCATTAAATAAATACATGGAAAATCAAATTAATTTTAATAATGTTTTACTTAACCCTGTATGCCAAAATAGTATCATTCGAATGTGCACCCAATATAAAAATTATCTAGATGATATCCTCTTGTAGGTTCATAAGTGTGATGAGTGGGTGTCCACGTGCTTGCATGATGTGTGCCTCCCACAAACCTTGTTACACTCTAGCACATTACCCGTCTGACATAAAAAAAAAATTATCTACATGATAACATACATTTTTCTAAAATCTTGGAACTATAGGATGTATTTTTTTAAAAATAATTTTTATTTATTTTTTACTTATTTATTGAGAGAGAGAGAGAGAGAGAGAGAGAGCGAGCGAGCCTGGCCTCCAGCCACTGCAAACAAACTCCAGATGCATGTGTCACCATATGCATCTAGCTTACATGGGTTCTGGGAAGTTGAACCTGGGTCCTTAGGCTTTGCAGGCAAGTGCCTTAACCACTAACCCATCTCTCCGGCCCTATAGTATGTATTTTATAGCTACAATACTTTTCAGTTCTGACAAACCTGCAGCTCAAATATCCAGTGGCCTCAAACGGCTAGCATCTATCCTGTCGGTCAGCACAATAAATAATGTCACATGCCTTTGGGGAAGATTTATTTTATTTATTTTTAATTGAGAACTTTAATATATGAACATATTTCAAATCGGACCTATTCCCATTGGCTATACTCTTAAGTTCCTTCTCTCTGCCCCCATTCCTCTCAGGGCCAGCCCTCCTCACTGGGATTGTCTGTAATCACTGTGAGGTCATAAATGTACCTGTGAGTCTCTGTCCAGGGGACACTGCCTTAGAGTCCCCCCCCCCATAAGCTATTGAGTTTGAGGGACAGATTATTTTAATTTATCAGAAATGAGTAGATTTCAAGGGTTTGTTTATATCCTGTTGGCTTTTCCTCCTAACACAGGTCTCTTCAGGGGTCCCAGTTGAATATGTGGGGTACTCATCGGGAGACATCTCCTTCTCTAGGCTCTAAATTTTAATAATCATGCCTTGAGTTGGTGAAAGCTCTGTTTAGCTCATCCTAGATAGCACTTGTAAATCCCAGCTTTCTGGAATGGAAAGCAACACCCCAATAGGCTTCTCTGCCCTCTTCCCTTCAGTCCTACATCTTTCATCCCTTCCTTTCTCTCTCTCTCCCTCCCTCCCTCCCTCCCTCCCTCTCTCTAAAATAACTTACATGCATATATGCACACATACCACTTTTATTTTTCTTTTTTGGTTTTTCAAGCTAGGGTCTCACTCTAGTTCAGAGTGACCTGGAATTCACTATGTAGTTTCAGGCTGGCCTCGAACTCACTACAATCCTCCTACCTCTGCCTCCCTAGTGCTGCGATCAAAGGCGTCAGCCACCACGCCCAGCCATGCTTTTATTTTTAAATGTAGCTTTTCTAGTTATGTTTGGTACAAGCCATAGCCAGAAGTGGAAGTAAAATAACATCTTAATCAACTGATGCTAGGATTCTCTTTTTCCTCTTTGGCAATCAGTACTATTTTAGCCTTTGGACAAAAAAAAAAAAAAATAGTTTTTTTCTTCTCATCAGCCTGCCAGAGTCCCTGGTGTCTGTTCTATGCCTGTACAATACAATACAGGAGGCTGACAACTTTATGAAGAGAGGAGGTCTATTCAGCTCACAGTTCGGAGAGTTTAAGAGCTTTGGTGCCAGATTTTGCTCAGCCCTGGTGAGGGTCCCATGGCAGGGGTCTATGGGAATGCCACCACCTGGCCCACGGGGGAGGGGCCAGGCTTGCTCTTTTTATAACAAGCTGCTCTCTCTTGGAGCTAATCCACTCCTATCTGACCTGACTGGCTCCCATGAGATAGCATTAATCCCTTCAGAGCCCTCATGACCTAGTTTCCTTCCATTAACCCTCACATTTCTTTTTTTAAGTACTGGGTTGAAACCCAGGTCCTCGCACATGGTAGGCACAAGCTCTTCCCCTACCCCAAGCCTCACTCCTTAAAGGCTCCATCAACTCCGTGCTATTACACTGGGGACAGGGCCTCTGGCGGGGAAGGGACAAGGGACATTGAAAGCAGAGTACCTGGGAAATAAGATGTTGACCCAATTATAGGAACTGGCCAGTGGAGATCATTAGGATTTGTCCAGTAAGAGCCAAGGGTAAGCCCCAAACCCAGTGCTGTCTGTCTTCAGCCCAAGGGTTAGGGCAAGGGAGGCTCAGCCCTCCCAGTCTGCACGCCTGGAGGGTTCCCGGCCTGGTGCTATGTTGTATTTCCCAAGGGTCCCTCTGTCCAAACTTGCCCTGTGGGGGTGTGAAATACAGCACTTGCTCCTCTGATTTTTAAGTTTTATTTACTTATTTGAGAGAGTCAGAGAGAGACAGACAGACAGACAGACACAGAGAGAGAAAGAATGGGCACACCAGGGCCTCCAGCCACTGCAAACAAACTCCAGACGCATGGGCCACCTTGTGCATCTGGCTTACGAGGGTCCTGGGGAATGGAACCTGGGTCCTTTGGCGTTGCAGGCAAACGCCTTAACTGCTAAGCCATCCCTCCAGCCCCACTTGCTCCTCCTTGGACCAAGCTCAGGATTTTTCAGACAACTGTAAAAGTTCAAAACAGTCAGCAGGATCAAGAGTTCCTGGCCAGCCTGAGTTCATAGCGAGACCTCGTCTTAGCCACCTGCCCCCTCCATGGTCAGCTGGTTTATTTTTTCTTGAAGTGAAAGCAAATTTTACTGTTTCTTTGTGGATTATTAAGGATAGTTTAGCATGACATGAAGACTGGTAGAGGTAGTTTAGTTCTTGTTACCATTTCTGTCATTGTAAGCCTGCTTGGATTTACCTTTTGTGTGTCATATGTATGTAATATACATGTGTAATATGAAATGCTATCATGTCCTAAGGGTCCTTGATATGTAAAAATTTATAGTGATGCTGCAACACCCTATGTGGGATGACAAAGTTATCTGTCCTATTGTTGAATATTTACATTGTTTCTGATTCTTTTAAAATTTTCATTTGAGACAGAGAAAGGTAGAAAGAGAGCAAGGGAGAGAGGGACGGAGAGAATGGACACGCCAGGGCCTCCAACCACTGCAAACAAACTCCAGACACATGCACCACCTTGTGCCCCTGGCTTATGCGGGACCTGGAGAATACAACCTGGGTCCTTAGCCTTTGCAGGCAAGCATCTTAACCGCCAAGCCATCTCTCCAGCCCTCATTTCTGATTTTTATTAGCACATTAACATGGAGACAGTCTTTGAACAGGAAGGTTGCCCCTCTAAATTCACTTTTCCCACAGACTTTAGAATAGTTCTCTTTTACCGGAAATGGAATGGCCTGTAGCATAGTGATGATATCTACATTCTTCTCAGCTGAATTGTAAGCCTTGAAATTTACCTTTCGAGTGGGGAGTTACTTCCTTGCCTACATCTCAGATAGGATGCTAGGAGGGGAATTGGACATCTTTGGCTGAAATCCAACACCTGCCCAGAGGTCACACCGGTAGGGCCCCTTGTTAAGTGGGACAAATCTATGTAAGTGTTTTAAGGGCAGGTTGAGGAAGGAAAAGGAATCCCAATTGCCAAGGGGAAAGTGTGACTTCATAAACCCAGGGAAGGAAGACCGCTGTGAGGAAGTGGCAGGAAGCTCACCGAGAAAAAGGTTGAAACCAGTTTGCTGGTGTGCCCTGTGGCTTACACGGCTGTGTGTACCAGGGCTGTGGCTGGAGTGGCGTGTACACTGAATTTTGGCACCAGATCCTATTTTAGATGCGCCGTGAGCTGAAATCTTATTTTAGATTGACTCATGTACGGAACCCCGTGGTGACTCTATAAATCAGAAAGTTCGTTTGCATTGCAAATCTTTCTCTCCCAAGTTATCTTCAGCTCCTTAATTTTACAAATTGTATATTGTGACTGTTTTCTTTTTTAATTTTTGTATATTGGGTTTTTTTTTTCAAGTACACTTGGAGGGCATGTGGGATCCATTTCAGCATGGAGTTTGGGGTGTTAGAGGAAGAAAGTTTCTTGTAGCCAATCCTACCTTGAGGGCTGGCAGCTGGCCTTCGCCTCTGGTTGAGACCTGATGGCATTCTTCTTTGGTGGGTGGCGGTGGTGAGGGGGGTTGGCTGTCATGGTGGGGTCGTGGGCACCGGAGGAGGATGCGTTCTCACAGGCTTTGGAGGAGACTGAAGTATCCTGTCTGGTTCCAATGAGGAAGGTCAGACAGAAGAGGGGAAATTTAAGCATGAGAGCCTTGGGCTCTGATCACAGAGAGGAGCGGGAAGTTTCAGGAGCTTCGATCATCAGAGGCGCTGCAGGCAACTCTCTAACTCCAGCAATAGATCAGATCCCACTGGGAAAGGACAGAAGGCTGAGTGTCCCCGTCTGAGGCCATGATGCGCAGGGCTTCGTCTGAGGGTGACGGTGATGGTGAGGCAGATGAACGAGCACCAACCCCGAGGCCTTGCCCAGTAGATCAGGGATCGTCACACTGGCTTCCTTTGTCCTGAGCCCTTGAGTAAAAGAGGCTGGGCTCGAACCAGACGACCCTGTGCCCCTAGGAGGAACATGGCTCAGGTATGTGACCTGCAGCAATCTCAGCTCCTAGGTTTTCTTTACCCTTTCATACCAGCGCCAAGGAGCCATGAAATTCAACTGAACTCAAAAGTCACACTCCAAATCCCGACCATGTTTAAAGTATTTGGAATGACTAACCTGGCTTCATTCATAAAGCGAGCTTTGCATGAATGAACAGAATATTTGCATGGGGTAGTGTGATTTCCAAAATTTGGGGGTGTTTGTAGCAATGGGGTCTTTCTCTTCCTGGGCCTATCTATGTAACCTTGTGACTGAGGGTGTGTCTCCCGTAGCCACCTCAGAGGCAGCAAACTGCTGGGACGTCACTGAACTTTGAAAGTTGCTGTGATCGCTAGAGAATCTCCTCACTTAATTGGAGGTGGATATTGGGGCAGACATGCTGAGACCAGAACCTGACTTTGGGGAAACAGGGAAGGAGCCCCATGAAGTCGCCTCTCTGCAGAGGCTTGTTGATGGTGGACACGCGCATCCGTAATTATTTAGCGGTCAAGTTGTCCTAAACTTTTAGGCCATTTGTGCAGTATTCAGTCTGCAGTGATTTCTTCATTTTACATGTAGTAATTAATTTCGTCTCACTGACAGATGATTCTCGATGACTGATTTCAAGAGACAGTGATGACAGGTACTTTTTAACCCTTCATTTTCCCTCAATGAGCCTTGTTAACCGCTCTGGGATGCTACTGGTAACAGCAAAGCGATTCCACAGGGCGGCTGGGACTTGGGAGAAAAGAGGGCAGGCCGGAGGAGGGCTTTCATGGGGATGGCATGTTTCTTTGGGTGGATGATGAGGGGAGGCGAGAAGGGTTTGATGCTCTGTTGTTTAACACTTTGCTTGCCTCACTGGAGACTGCCAGAGGCAATATTTGAGTTGACTGGCGATAATGGAAAAGATTTTCTTCGCTGTAGAAATCTCCAAATTTGATTGGCATGAAAAATAGGGGGAGGGGTAGTGATAGAATGAGCCAAACTGAATTTCACTTTTCATTCCTTTTTTTCCTTAAATTCCCTCTTTTTGGTGGGAAGAGCTTCAGAAATGACTGCATACAATTGGCATAGAAGTCACAGGTAGCAAACCATGAATTTTAACTGCACAAGAAGTCCTGGTCTACTTGGAAAGGAGACCCTACTGTCAAACCAGAGCAGGGTTGTCTGTGAGTGTTAGTTCATAACTATCACATACATGTAAAACTTACACACCTCAGGAATTAAAAGGATAAAAATGGAGGGAGAGACTAGAAGTGCATATATATTTTAGTCTTTTAATGTTGAAATGAATTAGTATCTTGGATCTTTTTCACTGGGGGAGGAGGTCATTGGGTCAAGATTCCTGTTATTATTAATGAGTCATACACGTGGCCCTCATCAGGCAACTCTTCATACTAAATGACTTGTTTTTTTTTTTTTTTTTTTTTTTTTTTTTTTTTTTGAGGTGGGCTTTCACTCTAGTCCAGGCTGACCTGGAACTCACTATGTAGTCTCAGGGTGGCCTCAAACTCATGGCAATCCTCCTACCTCTGCCTCCCAAGTGCTGGGATCAAAGGTGTGCACCACCACGCCCGGCTTCAGTTTTTTATTTTTAAGGGCATATTTTATTTTATTTTATTTTATTTTTTGGTTTTTCGAGGTAGGGTCTCACTCTAGTCCAGGCTGACCTGGAACTCACTATGTAGTCTCAGGGTGGCCTCAAACTCATGGCAATCCTCCTACCTCTGCCTCCTGAGTGCTGGGATTAAAGGCGTGCACCACCACGCCCGGCCTAAGTGACTTTTTAAGTATGCATTAAGTTTGAGTCACATGTTAATTTTGCTGAATGATGTGCATGGTTAAGGAAGTTCAAGTTATTCTGTACTGCACGTGTTATAACCTATGCCTGTAGGTGCAACACCTCATGGGTCTCTCGTAATTGTGTAAGCAGTAAGGGGCTTAGCACTAAGTCCCCATGAGTGGAAGGTGTCTGTGGGAGGCTGCATCCCACTCAGGTGACGGTGGCCACCTGACGTGTGAAGTTTTCCAAAAATGCACAGTGATGCCCCCGGTCATCACTCCTGACCCTGAACATCATCCATGTGCCCCAAGAATGAAGAATGGCTTCTTCTGAACATAGCAAGTCCCCATTTGGGGAGAGGTCTCCATGACTTTGCCCAACTTGACTTTTTACTGAGCCAGCTTTGGAGTGGAGACCTGAGGGTGGGAGGCCAGATGTGGGTGTCCGTCTTCCTCAGGCTTTTGCTGCCACATGTGCTGCTCTGTCCCCTAGTGCCACTTGGGGGCACTTTGGGAGGATTTTGACTATTGTTTTTCCAGATAAGGTATTCAGATGAGGTTTGGCTGTGGTCACAAAGGTCTTTTTTTGTGTGTGTCTCCCATTTTCTCCCTCCTTGAGTCTTCTTTCATTCTTGTGACATCTCTTATTACTCTAGTTTGACTAAAGAGACCCCTTTTTCCCCCTCAATATTCCTCCCAAGATTTCCTGGTGGCAAGTAGTAAGTTAGACTCTCTTAAGCATTGCGTCTGTTATTTCCGTCTGTCTCTAAGGAGATACACAAGGCTGTGCAAACGCGTTCACAAACGTGTGTGCACGTGGGTCCACGCTCGCGAACATGCCTAGCGGTTTACAAAGACATGTATGTGTGCGGCTACGAGATGTTCAAAGGTGCACAGCGTTGAGAGGCATCGGCGTGTTTGTGAGTGTTCCCCTTCAATGGCCGGTGTGATCACGAGCGGTGCGTGTGTGATTACGTGTGAAGCTGTCAGTGTGTGCACAGTAGGCACGCGTCCAGACTAAGGGGCTTCACTCCTTACACGTAGGCTCTCTATCTTTATTTGTGTTAATTATTCATGTGGCAATTAGTGACTATGTCTCTCCCCCCCCCCTCAATTTAGCCACAGTCTCATCACATTTTCAGAGTATACTCACATATCCATCACATTTCTGCCAGTCCTACCCGGTGACATTGCCCTTGTGCCATGAACCGGCACCTGCCCTCTACTGTGACACCTGCAGACAGCGTTGGCATATTTGGGCACATTCCTTAAGCAAGGCTACAAAGGCATTGTGTTTTTAAAAATTAATTTAAAAAATCCAGATCTCAGGAACTCCAGCAGTCAGCCGTCCTTCCCCTTCATCCTAATCTCATCACAGCCACACTCACAAGCACCCTCCAGCCAGACCATTCCTCCTCCACCCCCCCACCGCACCGCAACCCCGAACTCCCCCTGGCTGGGATTAGTCTTTTGTGAGGCAGGTCATCAAAGCTTCCTTAAAGTCCCAGTAAATTATACCCCTGGTTTCCCTCTTCAATTCCTTTTTGTTACTTTTTCAAAATATTCTATTAGTTTTGTTACGTATGATCTCCCTTTTGTGAATCCATGCTGAATATCTTTAATTAAATCATAACTTTCCCTATTTTGTCCCTGATTAGTGTTTCCAATATCTTCCCCACTGCTCAAGTCAAGCTTACTGGTGTTTAATTTCCTTGATCTCGCTCGGAGTCGTTATTAAATATAGGTGTTGCGCAAGGGCTCTCGTCCGCCCGCACGTCTCCGGATTCTCGGGGCTTTGGCTGATGGGCCCCTACCTCCTGTCTCCTCAGGCACAGAGTTGAAGATGGCTCCCACTTGCTCTGGAATAATCACTCCTTAGGCACTCCAACGTCTCTTCCCTTGTTCTTCTGCAACAGCGGATTTCCTTTGGAAATAGTTCTCTGTCCTTCGGAAATGCTTTTCGTTGCTTGCATCTGCTCTGGTTTCTCATTGTGGACCTACGAAGGCAAACCATTTCTCTTTCGTTTTTTTTAAATTTTTTTTAAAAAATTTAAATTAAAATAAATTATTTATTTTTATTTTTATTTATTTGAGAGCGACAGAGAGAGAAAGAGGCAGATAAAGAGAGAGAGAAAGAGAGAGAATGGGCTCTCCAGGGCCTCTAGCCGTTGCAAACGAACTCCAGACGTGTGTGCCCCCTTGTGCATCTGGCTAATGTGGGTCCTGCAGAATCGAGCCTTGAACCAGGGTCCTTAGGCTTCACAGGCAAGCGCTTAACCGCTAAGCCATCTCTCCAGCCCTCACTTCTCTCTCTCTCTCTCTTTTTCTTTCTCTCTTTTTTCTTTCTTTTAACTTTGCTTTTATTTATTTATTTGAGAGGGAGAGAATGGGCATACCAGGGCCTCCAGCCACTGCAAATGAACTCCAGATGCATGCACCCCCTTGTGCATCTGGCTTACATGGGTTCTGGGGAATCGAACCTAGGTCCTTTGGTTTTGCAGGCAAACTGCTTGACTGCTAAGCCATCTCTCCAGCCCTTCTTTCTTTCTTTCTTTTTTTATAATTTTTTTCTTCATTATTTATTTATTTATTTAAGAGTGACAGACGCAGAGAAAGAGGCAGATAGAGAGAGAGAGAGAGGGAATGGGCGCGCCAGGGCTTCCAGCCACTGCAAACGAACTCCAGATGCGTGCGCCCCCTTGTGCATCTGGCTAATGTGGGTCCTGGGGAATCGAGCCTCGAACCGGGATCCTTAGGCTTCACAGGCAAGCGTTTAACCGCTAAGCTATCTCTCCAGCCCCTTTCTTTCTTTTTAATTAAAGCAGTTGGCACTCTTGTTTCAACACACCAGGCTCTCTGCCGCATTACGTTTGCATGCATTTCATTCTGTTTTGCAATCGTAAGACAGGGTCTCACCATGAATCTCAGGCTGGTTTCAAATGCTGCCACAATTTCAGCTTCTCTGTGCTGGGGTCACAGCTGTGGCACCTCAGTGCTGGTCACCTCCTTATTCTACAAGGAAAACAGGGCTGGGGGGCGGGTAGCCCAGTGGTAGAGCACTAGCTTAGTATGTTCAAGACCCTGAGTTTAATCCCCAGCACTGAAGGAGGAAAGAGGGCATCACGAACCCAATTTTCAGTACCACTTTGCTAAGCCTCAATGTCAGAAACCTTTCCTCCCCATCAGTTGAAAGCATCACCAATTTTTAATTCAAAGCAGAGAGTCTGTCCTTACGGAAGTCGAATCGGGAAGTCCCCGGCCTTCCCTGACAGCCATCACCATCAGCACCTAGCTCCCGTTCCAGGTTTCAGGGAGTTGTAAAGTTTCCCACTTAGCCCTCTGGGATCTTTTCATCTGAAGTCAGTGTTAGCCTGGAAGTTCGCCTTTCTTTTCCTTCTGTGGGGCATCTCTCACTTTCCTGCACGGCTGACAGGCATGCTCCTGCTCTCCAGGGACTCTCTCACCTTCGGGCAAGATTGTGGGCTCAGCCTCAAATGAAATTTGCTTCCTTTCTGGCCTCGGTTTCCTGGACTCAGATAAAGGGCTGCCCTGTGGAAGGGGCCAGCAGCTGCCGTCAGATGCTGGGAGCAGTTTTCCCTCCTGTCAAAGACACGGGTTGCAGAGGGAGTTTTGGAGTCCCTGATCCAAGGCCTCAGGGAACCCCCTGGGTACTCCTGTCTTTCCCCACCTGACCTCATTTTCTCCCCCCCCCCCATGCTTGAAGAGCCCGCATAGAGCCATGAGCTGAGACATCTCTCTGCCTGTAACTTCTACGCCAAATTTAAAGGCAAGATCCTCCCTGGAAACCTACAAGGTTGCAAGGAGCCCGTAGGGCCTGGGGAAGCAGAAAGTGCCAGGCCCAGCCCCTCAAGCACAAGAGTCTGGCCTTGTGCAGGAAAGCAGTGTCCCCTGACCAAGTTGTTGAAGTGACATCAGCCAAAAATTTCAACAAAGCATGAGTCATAAATAGCCCTTTTGACATTGTTTTACATCAAAGAGCACAGTCTGTGTTCTGTGTCCCTCTTCCCTAACATGAGAATGGCCGAAGTTTGCATGCATGGCGAGGGAGTGGAAATTTTAGAAGCTTCATAAAGGCCATGTACACATGCATTTCAGCCAGTTTGTAAAAGTGCGTTTAATTGGGTCACAAAGCATGCTACCTTGGGGAAACATGAAAATCGTTTAAACTGGTCCTTTCTGACTCCACGTTGTGTTTCTAAAACAGACGACCCCGTATAGACCAAGTGCTGATGCTAACCAGACACACCAGTGAAAGTGAAGACATGGGGGTCATTCAGAGCTTTGGGGTTTGTCCTTCCCCCCATCCCTTGCTCTCCACAGAGAGAGGCCACTGTCCCTTTGCTCCAGGGTTGTGAATGAGAGGGCTAGGGCTTGTCATTCCAAGATCCTGAGTTGCAGACTCAGACCTAGGGTCCCCCATCTGTGCCACTGAGCACCCCAGAGCTGCCCCAGACCAGGAGCAAGGCCCTTCTATGGCTCTCCAGAAGCAATGTGCAGGTGGATGTTGTGAGTACAAATGAAAGTCACAGGTGTTTCACAAGACTTCCTCGCACATTTACAGAGTTGGACATCCTGTCACTTAATAGACCTGACACTAAAAAGCTTTTGTCTGTGAAAGGTGACCAATAGAAAAAGAGTTTGGATTATATGATATCCCATAACTTAATCATATGGCTCTTAAGAGGGGGACATACACAGCTGTGTCTCACTAATATGCATGCAATATGTGTAAACTGATACGCTTTAATTCTAAACTTGTGTTTAGCAGGAAGAAAGAAGCATTTAGATAAAGAGCATTAAGATTCAATATTAACCATTTTTCCCCTTTGGGCAAAATTAGTCATCACTTGATATTTTAAAAGTGGTATTTTTTAAATATATTTTTTTGTGTGTGTGCTACAGTAGGATGCATCCTGTTGAAAAATTTCCAGACATCCTGAAAGTTAAGTGGCAGTGTAACCGAGAAAGGAAGACAGCAGGCAGGCTGTTTGGGGACATACATAGACAATGGGCTTGGAAAGATAGGCACTTGTTCTTTTCAAGCCCAAGACTCATGGACTTAGGGTCAGGACAGAGGTCAGAGTAATTTGGGAGAGCTTTGGTTTTCCACCTACTCTATTACGCATAGTCTCTGACTTTTTAATGTTAGTTTGTGCTGGTTTGATATGAATTATTTAAGTATATTTGCTTTAATAATCTTAACCAAGAAAAAAAAAAACCACTAAGACAAAGGAATTGTAGATTAGAGACTTTATTTTCAGGGCAAAATGATACGGATAAGTGAACATCAACTGACCAGAAATTATTTGCTTCTGTCTGTTAGACACGTAATGGAGTCATTTAACTAGTCAAATTAGGAGCTGCAGAAATGCACCATGCTTCATTACTGAGTTCGAATGGGCACCATTTTACATTTACGTCAAAAATTATCTCATAGCAAATTAATGTTTTCATTGTGCCTGAAAGCCAGAGCAATGCAGTATTAGCACCACCTAGAGGCCGTTGCAGGAAGTACCTGAAAGGAAGGTTCTAAGACAGGGATCGGGTGGATTAGAGTGAGGTCTGACCTGGCAGCCTGAAGGACACAGGCCCTGAATGCCCTTGACAGGCAGGTGCTTTATAATGTCAAGTTCTGAGAGCCCCCGAACCTCCACCTAATGCTTTATTCTCCAGAACACCTTAAACGCATCCACCTTCATCCTGGCTACTCTCCTATGCCTTGAAAATATTTGTACTTCCCCCCCCCCTCCTACTTTGCTTGAGGTGTTTTTTTTTTTCTCTCTCCCATTGCAGATTGACACTCAAATATCAGATTTTAGCCAAATTATTGTTTTTAAAATAAACAAGAGAGCTTTCCCCCACATTGTGAGTTGACATCTTTAGAATTTATTATTATTGTTATTGTTGTTGTTGTTATTATTATTATTTTGCTGTTGTTGGCAAAGCTTACTCTCTGTGGAGGACACCATAAGACACTGTTTCATTTAAACAGTCCTGTCACAGGTCCATTCTCCATCCAAGCATGTTACAGAGGCCCAACAGGCGCCTCAGGAGTGCTGGTTTCTGCTTAATAGAAAGAGAAATTGAGAATAAGACGGCAAGCTCTTCCCAGTAAAAATATTTACTAAAATGGTCTGCAAGCAGTGCATGGCTCTGGGAGAGCTGAAAAAGAGAGAGCAGAAGCCAAGAGGAGACCTGACGCCGATGAATAGCGTGGAGAGCTGGAGACTATTTCCAGACAATATTGATGTCTAAAATATATGTGAATGACTGCATGATGATCAAGGCAGACATAACTCAAAGTCAAGTCAGAATCTGGCCGCCAACTTAGGGCTTTAAATTCTCCAAAAGACCTCTGTTTGCTGAGAAAGCCTCTCTGTGAAGGGGACAGCCCAGGGCAAGATGGGGAGCTCTCCTTTGGCCATGGTGCGGGGCAGTGGCTACACTGGCCAAACAGGTGGTAGATATTGTCTCCTGTATGGGGGGGGGGCTGCCTTATTCCAAGGGTGTTGCTGTCCCCCTCACACACTGACCAGAAGCCCTGAGCCCACCGCTCCCATCCTCCTCCTCATGTTCAATACCTCTTCTACTGATGAGCAGAAACCAGTTCGAATGAAGCGCCATGTGTAATTGTTCAGAACAAACTATAACTCTGTGATTAACAGAAAAAAGAAAATGACTACAAGTAAATTGACAACTCTTCCACTCATAACCGTGATTCTCAAAAGGGTAATTTTTAACTAAGCTGCTGCCTGCCCACCAGTTTGTTAACCAAAAAGAAAAAAAAAAGAAAAAAGAAAAAAAAAAAAAAACAATTCCTGAGAATGTTCTCAATTCTCCAGTTCTCTAGGTTCTGCCAAGATGTTGTATTTTAAGATTTCAAAGACAAGATCTCCTTTTGAAAATAAATAATTGGTGGCCATCAGATGGGCCCGCTAAGCGCAGTATTTTAAACCCACACTGCATTGAGAAGTTCAAGAATTTCTCAATGACCCAAAGGCCACAGATAGGATAATGAGAGATGGGCTGAGGAGGGCCACAGCTGAGCATGGGTTATCTTTTGTTAACCAGAGCTGTGTGTGTGTGTGTGTGTGTGTGTGTGTGTGTGTGTCTTAAGCTACTGGCTCAACAGGATTTCTTTGAAACAGAAACAAAAAAATGTTAAGAGCTGGCTACAAGACTCTGCTCTGCTTTCCCCCTTAACATTCAGGGGGAATTTTACCTCCTCTCATGAATCTTGTCTGCCAGAACGTCTCAGTCTTCATGTTATGTTTACCAAGGCCAGGCCAGAGGATCTGATAATTTATAACCATTCCTATTGGGTTTTATGTAATAACTTTGGAACTCATATAAAGTAATGATCCACAAACTCTTTTAATGTTCATTATAAAATATGAAATATTTCTCAGAACCACTGCAATTATGTGACCAGACATAACTGTTTCACACATGGGTAAATACAGGGAGGTTTAACATAACTTTATTATCTCCCTGTCTTTTCTTCTCATTGATGTGATAATACTGTTTTAATATTTTTCTAAAGAAAAGTTAAGTAATTTTAGAATCTCTACTGAGGCCCGCTTTATTGGCTTTTGTAATAGAACTCTCAAACCTAATTGTATTTATGCACCGGCTAACACTAGTGAAAAGTCGTCAATGGAAGGGAAAGGCCCAAAGCTGCGTGGTCCATAATCCTGGAGAGATATGTCCCTGCTGACAAGGCCTGGGGACTTGGGGAGTCGGGGAGGCGAATCTTCAAACGAGGCCAACTCTCTACAACATCTTTCTGCCCCTGAACGTGCTGAAAGGTGCTTTCTTCCCAAAGCAGCAGGTGAGTCTGGATAGAGAATGGGGGCTTAGTACAACTCCTTACAAAACCTTTCCCAATGTACTGCATTGTGTTGCCTCCTCCGGGGCGACGCGAGGCTGCGTCCTTTATGGAAGGCTGGACTGTAGGGGAGCTTTTCCTGGGAGTCTGCCTGGCCACTGCGCTTAGGTTGAGCGGTATGACTCGGGGTGCTTGATATCTCTCCTGGCAGGGCTTAGGGGTCAGAGCGTCTCTTTCAGTGGTGGAAGCAGAGTGGAATTGTTCTAGAAGCTCGCTTGTGATCCCTACGTGCGTGGTAGAGGCACAATATGAGGCAGTGGGTGGGGAGCAGGTTCTTCTTCTTTCATTTTTAAAATATTACTTATTTGAGAGAGAGAGAGAGGAAAAGGTAGATAGAATATGCATGCGAGGGCCACTACAAACAGACTCCAGATATATGTACCACCTTGTGCATCTGGCTTACATGGGTACTGGGGAATCAAGCTTAGGTCTCTAGGCTTCGCAGGCAAGCACCTTGACGGCTAAGCCGTCTCTCCAGACCAGAGACCAGGTTCTTGAAGCCACCCTTCTAAGTCTGTGGCACGGGGGGTGACCATGTCTAGCCAAGCATAGATGAGGGAGAAGGCTTCCCACGAGCAGGAGTATCCGGGCTTTATTTATATCTGCCATGGGAGAGAGCAGGTCTCACCAAGCTCAACTCTCTAGTGTGAAAGCCAGTCTCCATGGATCTTCTAGAATGCTGACTCAGACGTTCAGGCTGGAGAGGGACCCCAGCTTCTGTGTCTCCCTACCCACTCCTGGGTCATGTCCACAGGCCACATCCTGACCTTGGGTGTGTCATCTTCTTGCTGGTCATCCATGACAGTTCTGTGGAAGGCAAGCAAGGTCCTCTGAGCTTAGATAGGACACCAGTTCCCTAGTGGTGACTGAGGTCTGGATCGCATGCATGGAAGCTGTTTCCTTTGGCTTGCATAACATTTTTCCACATCAGTTGCATACACTCTATGGTGGTAGGAGTTTGACTTAAAGAGTGTGGTGGTTTGCATCAGACGTCTCTTATAAGCTCGTGTGCTTTGAATGCTTGGTCCCCGGCTGGTGGCAACTTGGGAGGTGGAGCCTTGCTGAAGTCGACGTGTTGTTGGGGCAGAGTGAGGTGTGTTACAGCCCAGCTTTCCCCTTGCCAAAGCTCAGCCCATCCTTAATGTTGTCTCCCACCTACTGTGGTGAGGAAGTGATGTGCAGCTTCTGCTCCACCATCTTTTTCCTGCCATCGTGAATCTCCCCCTGGAGAGTGTAAGCCAAGATTAACCCTTTAGTCCCCTCAGCTGCCTCTGGTTCTGGTTGCATGCTCTTCCCAGCAATGAAAAGATAGCTATAGCAGAAAACTGGTAACAGGGGTCGGGTCACTGCTGCTAGAAATCTGACTGTGTGGTTTTTGATCTTTTGGAACTGATGTGTGGGAGGAATAGAAACTCTGGACTAAGAGATGCCTTGCAGTGCTGTAAGCAGAGTTTGATGGGCCATTCTGGTGAGAGGTGAAAGACCCTGAATACAGACAGAGCTGTGAGGCTTGGCTTATGAGGGGAAGGGAGTTTTATCCAGACTGGGATAGAGGCCATTTGTGTAAGAGACTGGCTATGTTCTGCACACATCCTGAAAACTTCAGAAAGTTGAGTTTAGAATAAACGGATTGGTGTAAGCAGAAAGACATGGATGGCACAGGAAAAAAAAAAAAAAAGAAAGTTTAAGGCCAGAGACTATAGCTTAGTTCAGCTGAAATTGTTTGAGAGAATACCACCATTGGTATTGGGCCAGCTGTTCTGAATTGGAACAGCAAGGAAGAATGCTGAGGAGTGTCCTCCTCAAAATTGACTTTATTCATTCTTGGATTAACAAATTTGATAGCCTACCTGATACTATGAAAACATAACAAATGTAGGAAAGAGAGGGTCGTTTGCAACACAGCTATTTTGAGATGACCCCTAGGCAATGTGGAACAGGGCCATCATCCCTGAATAGAGGTCATGAGAGGCCATGGCATAGATGAACCATGGGTTGCAGTAGAGACCCCTGGATATTGGAGATGCCAAGACTATGGAATAGCCTCTAGGGAGAGCTGCTTGCTCGGGATGGATGTTTCTCTGGGCTGTAAGGAGCCCAGATGGAGTGGTGGAATTTGAAACCCAGAGATTTTGTTCATCATGGGTCTCAGACGTAGAGCTACAGGATTTGATATTTGCTTTGTTCGTTTTAAACTGTGCATTGGTCTTTGCAATACCTTCTTTTTCAGTACAAATGGACTCTGTGCATGTAACTTGCATTTTGATTCTACAGGCTCACAGTAAAGAGACTGTTTCACAGGAGACTTTGGACTCTTAAACAGTATTGAGATGATTCAAGACCGCGGGGCACTTTTTAAGTTGGACTGAATGCATTTTACATCATGAGGCAGTCATAAGTGGATAGGGGTCAAGGGCAGAATGTGGTGGCTTGAATCAGATGTCCCCCATAAACTCATGCAGAAGGTTCATGGAGAAGCTGTCTTGAGGGAGACAGTGGTGTCCTTTGGTGTAGGTCTCCTCACAGAGGTGTTCTGTCTACTTGATTCCATTACTAAACAGTTGTGATACGATTTGGCTATGAAATGCTCCTCAAAGCCTCATGTGTTGACAGCTTGGTTGTCCACATGACTGGCTCATGAGAGCTCCACCTTCATCAACGGACTCATCCACTGGGTGAACTTACAACCTGATGGCATCATTGGGAGGTAATGGGAATGAGGGGCTGGAGCCCATTTGGAGGAAGTAGAGCACTGGGGACATGCCTTTGACTAAAAGAGCTGACCTCAGCCTCTTTCCTCGCTCTCTCTGGCCACCACGACCAGAGAACCTCCTGTGTTCCATGCACCAGCCATCATGGTGCTGTGCCCTTACCTCAGGAGCAAAGAAAGTAGTGGATCCAACCAACTGGGGACTGATTCCTCGTCCACATGAGCATGAGCAGAGGCCAGGCTCCGGGGCCACCTGTCTTCCCTGACATCCTTGGGAAGGGAGAACTGTCGCTCCATTGAACCCAGAGGTCTCCCAAAGAGCATTAGCTCTCCCTTCAGGCGGCTCTGTTTCTGTGTCGAGGACCTCTTCTTGAGCTCTCTAGTTCCCACAAGCAGACCACTGGAGCAGGTGAACTTCCCAGCTACTTAAAGGCCTGAGAGCCTCCCCTCCCTGTGGACAAGCAGAACCTAGTGAGGAGGCTCTTCTGCTGCCTTCTTGGCAGGCGAGGTTCCAACATGGCACTCAAGCTATGTGAGGACAAGAGGACCCTGCCCGTTGCCTGGGGGTCAGCACAGATGTATCAGGTGGGGTCTAGAATGTTCCTTAGTGCTTAGAAGAAAAGTGAGATCACCTGTTCACTAGGTTCCCTTCCCTTCTCATGCCCACCTTATACACAGTCCATCCGCTGCTCCTGAAAACCAATGAGTTGTTTTGGGGTTTGATGTGGCAAAAACGAAAACAAACAGTAGTCATCTCCAACATTTATGATTCTTAATGGTAAAAAGAATAGCATGGAAAGCCTTCATCTTAAATCCCAAAGGTCTCCCCATGGCCATACATACAGCGGCATTAAGACGCAGGACCTACCCCACTGCTTGGGGCAGTGACTCCCACGGCATCTGTTTCCGTGACAAGGGAGTTCTCAGCGTAGCAGTTACAGCATCTGCCCAGTTCTGACTGAAGCTCATCTTTCTCTGCGTGCATCCCAGGGGCCCAGCAGTGAAAATGATGACCAGAGACTCAGGTAGATGGGAGAGCCAGTCTGTCTGTGGGCAGCACCTGCTGGGCTCCTCGCAGACGCCTCTGATACACCTTCGCTGTGTCTTCCCAGCAGTGAAGGGTAAAGATAGCTTAGGGACTCACCATTTTATTCCCAAACAGCATCCAGGGATAATATTTCAGAACTGGTGACTGTTGAATAGAAGCAAGGTGTTTATGCTGCCAATGCCCGCGGTGGGCAGCACAGCCCTGGCAATGCTCTTGTGGCAGTGCCCTCAGTGTGGGCCCTGGGCACTGGCTACATCTAGACTGTCAGAAGAGCTCACACACCACACCTAGCTTGGCAGTCATCAGCATTCAATTGTTGGTCAAATAAATCTCATGTGAATTGAAATATCTGTTTTCTCTCCCTCGTGTAAGTCTGAGTAAAATGTTTGCCTTGAATCTCAGAGGAGACTTTGGACTACGCTTTTGCATCATGCTGGAATTGTTAATACTTTGGGGAATCTTAGAGAAGGACTGAAAGTATTTTGCATTACAGGAGTATGGTGGTTTGATTCAGGTGTCCCCCATAAACTCAGGTGGTCTGAATGCTGGGTTCCCAGTTGACGGAGATTTGGGAATTAACGCCTCCTGGAGGGAGTGTATTGTTGGGCACAGGCTTATGGGTGTTAGAGCCAGTGTCCCCTTGCCAGTGTTTGGCACACTCTCCTGTTGCTATGGTCCACCTTATGTTGGCCAGAAAGTAATGCCCACCTTCTGCTCATGCCATCATTTTCCCCTGCCATCGTGGAGCTTCCCCCTCGAGTCTGTAAGCCAAATTAATCACCTCCTTTCTTTTCCCCCAAAGCTGCTCTTGGTTGGGGGATTTCTGCCACCAATGCGAACCCGACCGCAACAAGGATGGACGCGAGGTTTTGTGGGGTCAGGAGCAGAGTGTTGTGGTTTGGATATGCATAGAAAGCCTGGTCCCTGGCTGGGGACACTCCTGAGAGCTTGTTGGATCATGAGGGAATTAACTTCATTGGTGGATGATTCCACTGACTAACTGAATGTGCTGTCAGATGGTGGAGCTGACTAGAGGAAGCAGGTCATTGGGGGTGAGCCTTCGAAGGCTAGGTCTGGCCCTGGCCCTTTCCTGGTCATCACAAAGAGAGAAGCTCCCCTGCTATCTCTCTCCAGGATTCCCTGCCTCACCACGGGCCCATAGCAACGAGGGCCAACAGTCGTGGACAGAGAACTCTGAATCTATGAGCCAAGATAATAAATCTTGCCCTCTTTAAGTTCTATGTCTCAGATATTTTGCCACAGCGATGAAAATGTGGCCAACACAGTGGCATACACAGCAGTTCCCCTGGTGGGGGCGGAAGGGGAGGGTTGTTATATTTCAAGATGGCCCTTGGATACTTAAAGCCTTCCATGGTACCAAACCCTATATATATGAAGATTTTTCACACGTGTGAGCACTCATGATAAAGTTAGCCTACAAACTGGGCACAGGAAGAGATTGGCAAAACAACCAATAATAAGAGAAACAATTATAAGTATACACCATAATAAAAATTATTTAAAATATATGAATTGTTGATGGAGTTTTCCATTTAGTATCTGCAGACAAGCTGACAGTGGGTAAGCAAAACCTTGGGAAATGAAAGGCCCTGGAGAAGGCTACTATACTTCATTTCTTCATTTTCTCTTCATTTCTTTTCCTTTGTTTCCCTTCCTTCCTTTCCTTCCTTCTCTCTCTCTTTCTTTCTCTCTCTCTCTCTCTCTCTCTCTCTTTCTTTCTTTCTTTCTTTCTCTCTTTCAGGTAGAGTCTCATTCTAGCCCAGGCTGATCTGGAATTCACTATGGAGTCTCAGGGTGGCCTCGAACTCATGGTGATCCTCCTACCTCTGCCTCCCGAGTGCTGGGATTAAAGGCGTGCGCCACCATGCCTGACTCTTTTTGCTTTTCTCTTTCCTCTTTCCTCTTTACCCTTCATGCTTTCCTTTCTCCCTCCCTCCCTCTCTCTCTCTCACCTTTCTTTTTGTTGACAGGGTCTCACTATGTAGCCCAGGCTGTCCTCAAACACCTGCTTCTCCTGCCTCTACTTCCTGCAGGCTAGAGCACAGGTGTGTGCTACCAAACCCAGCGCTGAAGGTGGGTTTTGAAATGTTCAGCGACACCAGCAAGTCTCTGCTCTCTTTTTCGTCTTCCCTCGGGGCTCTGCTCATTTCTGTTTGTGAATAGGAACAAGGAAATCCCTCACCTGGCTCATTCAAAAATAAGTTACAAGAAGAACATCCACAAGCAAGAACAGCATCCCACAATGACAGCCGGCTGAGAGGGCTGGCAAGCGGTGGCGTGGTGCGGCGGCAGGTTGAAGAAAGCCAGTGGAACTCAGCCCTCCTCTGGAAGGAACAGAGTCTGTTCGTAGAACAGGATCCAGGCATGTCACTCATGTGGCTACCTGAGGCCTTGACAGATGAGTCATAATAAATGAGGAGAGACAAGGCAAGCACGAGAGGCTAAAGGAGGGATGGACCTCTCAAGATGCTTTGAATGAAGACTCAATGCTTTGACATCCTGACATGGTGGTGCAAACCTTTAATCCCAGCCCTTGGAAGACTGAGGCAGCAGGACCGTGAATCTGAGGCCAGCCTGGGTGACATTGTAAGATCTTGTGTTAGAAAACTAAACCAAAACCAACGCAACAACAGTGTTTTACAAACTTCAGTCAAGGGAGGAGTGAGGAGTCCAGCAAGGATGTCATTTTGCTTGATGTCATTTAGTGTCCTTCGGTGTGAACAGTGAGAGGCTCCACTGTCCCTGATACCTCACAGGACACAGGAGAGCAGGTCCCCCACACTCTAACAAGATGGGGTAGACTGGCTTGGAGCCCTGTTCTGGGGCTTGACTCCGAGATTGCCCTTGGTATTACTCAAAGAAATCATTGCACAAGCTTCTGATTGGGGAACTACTTAGGAACAAAACGACTGCGTCTTCTATGAGGAATTTAATTCTTTTCTAATGAATTTTATCACACTGCTCTTCTGAGCACATATTACAATATGGCATTGCCAGATTTCTTTTTGAGCAAAAGAAAAATAAATTAATTTAGCGTTTTTAAATCACACTGAAACAATATCAAAACTCGGGAGTGCATTCCATCAGCCCCTTTGCTGGAGTATACTATGCCTTCCCCACACGGCTGCCAGGAGATGCCTGTCCTGTCCGGTGTCCCTTGCAATGAATGATGTTGGGGGAACTGTGGGCTGTCGATATTATCGTGTGGACAAGTGGCGTAGTAAGCTCAGTTCCTTGCAGCTCACGCTCCAGACTCACAAGATGTCATTTCCATCTTGGCCGGGCTTCAGCCCTGTGTCTGATCTCTGACGTGTGACACTTCCCTGGACAGGGTGCCTGTCATCCTTTTACGAGGTACAAGAGAAATCCTGGTGCACCCTTGACACGCTGCAAAGTTTAGGCCACCAAAGCAGTATTGTCAGATGCTCTTGAGCTTTTTCATGTCTCTGCTCCAGCTGAGAGCATTCAAGTCAGGGAAAAGGCAGGGAGCATTTAAGGGCTGGGTTCACCACCTGCCTGGAAACTGAGAACCTACGTCAACGATCCTCCCCACCTTAGTTTAGCTTCTCTGCTTCATGGAACAGAGTTGATTCACAGATGCCTGCTGAGTAGCCCTATCCACGTGGACACAGAGGGTCCCAGCAGGGCCGGTATTTCATTAGAGTACTACCCACATGGTGTCAACAGTAAAAAAAATATATATATCTCGAAGCTCAGTGTGGTGACACAGGCCTCAAATCTCTTTACCCTCAGGAGGCTGATGCAGGAGGATCACGTGATGAGCCTGGCTTGAGCTACATAATGTCTTCAAGGCTAGCCTGGGCAACTTGGTGAGATCATGTTTCTAAAGAAAAAAAATAAAAAGTAAAGAGGGCTGAGGGAACAGCTTAGTGATAGACTGCTTGCTTAGCATGTGTGAGACTCCAGTTCAATCCCCCAGTCCATGAGAAATAACATGCACCACCAAAAAAAAAAAAAAAAAAAAAAGAATAAGAGAAAGAAAGGAAAAAAAAACTCAGGAGTCTCCTTTTCCTTCCATCTCCATACTTTGGCGTGACCATCATCATCTACTGTATCATGCTAAAGTGATCATCATACCAAACCTTGGTCCAAACCATTATTTATTTATTTATGAGCAAGAGGGAGAGGGAGAGAGAGAGAGAATGGGTGCTCCAGGGTCTCCTGCCACTGCAAAAAATCTCCAGATGCACGCATCATTCCGTGCCTCTAGCTTACGTGGGTACTGGGGAATCAAACCTGGGTCCTTAGACTTCATAGGCAAGTGTGTTAACCACTAAGCAATCTCTCTAGCCCGGTCCAAACCTTTTTATGCCCTTCAACTAGCACAGTTATGGAAAACAGATATTAGGCCATTTGTTTTGATTGATAGATAAATAGATAGATAATATAAACATAGAAAATGAGACTTGCTGTGTAGTCCAGAGAGAGACACTTGCTATATAGTTGAGAGAGAGAGAAAGAGAGAGAGAGAGAGAGAGAGAGAGAGAGAGGGTTTCCATGTAGTAGAGGGAGGGAGAAACCTTCTAAATATGAGGATGACATGCTTGTGGCCACCACCAGACCTGGCATCTCCAGCGTCCTGAGGTCTCCACTGCAACTTTGGGTTCACACTCACAGCTTCACACAGGGATCTCTCAGGGTCTCCTTGCCAGGACTCTGACCCTGTTACCATTATTGCTTAGCCTCAGCAGCTGTTTTCCACGACCTCCTCAATCTTGTATTTTCCCTCTCTCACAGCCAGTGCCACGTGGGCAGTGCCGCTGAATTCTGCTGCCAGATTGTAATGAGATACGGCTCTCGTTGAACACAGCTGTACCAGCCTCTGTGTGCTGACCCTGGGGAGCAGATAACTGCGTTCTCCCTTCCAGCCCTTCCCTTGCAACATGCTTAGTGTTCTTACAATCTTGAGACTTCACTGGGTTAGGTCTGACCCTCGGGGTTCTTTCCGACTGTCCCAGTGCAGAACAGTTGGCTTACCTTTAATGATGGTAATTTCTCTAGCAATTACATCCAAGACAGCTGCAGTTTCTGTGTCTGGGGCTTCAAATTTGCTCATATTTCTTTCTGTGTCAAACTTTGCATTTCTCATACATTTTTTTTTTGTTGTGTATTTTCTTCCCTTTCATTGTAGATCTGAATTAGGGCCTCATAGAGAAATCATGCTGCAGTCTCAATGTGTGTGTGTGTGTGTGTGTGTGTGTGTGTGTGTGTGCGCATGCACACGCCTTGAAATTTCTTCTGCCAAACAAATTAGTCCATTACACTTACATTTAATTTTGTTAAAGTTCTCAGGATACAGACAGAATGTAGCCAGGCTCTTTGCCAGAGTATCACATGAACTGTCTCACTGAATTCCTAATAGAGTCCTTTTTCCCCTCCGTAACCACATGAGTCAAGTCTCCCTCCACAGACTGTGTTTCTCTCAGCCTTCTAGTCTTTCAAACTTCCATCAGAATGGACCCCTGTGCATTATAAGGCTTCTCTAGTCACACGTTCCAAATATTTCCACATTCATCCCACTAATCTGTTCCAAAAGACCGGGAACCACGTGGTTAGATTTGCTACAGCAGCGACCCCACTTCATGGCGCCAATTTTCAGTACCAGTTACTTATCATTGCTGGGAAAAAACAACCATGCAGAAGCAGCATAAGGAAGGCAGTTAGGGTGACTGAGCCCCCTAAAGTAAAGGCAGGCATGTCCTTAAGTCTACCCTTGCAGTCTCCACTTTGCTAGAGGTCAGAGAAGAATCTGGTGTCTCCTTATCTCTTGCCTAAAGGAGTTCCCTAGACCTGTTTATCCATGAACAACCTGAGTCCCTCCCTGGGAGGGAGTTCTTCCTTCCTAGAACTTAAACATGATCCTGATATTGTGGTTCGTTACTTCATGGATGGCCCAGACCAATCAGCTCTCACTCTGGCTCACTTGAGCCTGAAGGTAAAGCCCACCACTAAGGTTATAATAGACCCTTACCAGGGACAAGAGCTCTCTTGGCTGCCCAGTCGTCTCTCCTGAACGTGAAAACCCTGGTAAATCTTCCCTTGTATTAACCCAGAGAGGTGGACTCATCTCTCTCCTGTCATTTCCCTGGCACTGGGGAAATGTAAATAGACCTTTCACCCAGAGGAACCTGATGGAATCTGAATACTCTGGGTATTCACATCAACCCGCTGGGTTAAGATGAGGGGAGACAACCCCATACCTCTCCTCCCACATGGACTGTCTCTCCCCTCCTGCTCACCATGTGGCAGGAGCTCTCTGCACAGTTTTATTTTTTACCCTCTTTCCTCTTTCCTTCTCTTAATTGAACAAGTTCTCTCTAAACCTTCCCCTCTGGTCTACGGATTTTAATTCTTTAAGTTCATAAGACAAGAATCTGGGGTACCCTAAATTGATTGGTGCATTGGTGTATGGGTCCACTGACAAGGAACCCCAAAATTCCCATTTTAGTTTGTTTTCAACTTGCAGTTTTAAAAGGAAGCCCATCACAGTGGGGAAGGCATGGGGGAAACAGGAAACCAGCATCACATTGTCACATGACCCGGGAGGAAGTTGAGGGTGGTAAACTGCTGCTTGGCTAGTTTCTTCCTTATAATCAGTCCACAATCCCCATGGAATGGCACTGCCCATAGTTCAGGTAGGTACCGATCCAGAAAAATCCCTAACAGGCATACCAAGAGATAGGCTTCTATAGTGATTCTAAATCCTGTCAAAGTGATACTCAGAGATTAGCCATCACAATGACTTTCTCAAATAGAATGTTTCTGTCCACTTCTCTTACCAGTCTGTTATTCCCCTGGACTTAGTCCATCTTTCCTTCCTTCCTAGCGGTCTTAAAAATTGTTTATATTCAAGCTCTTCCTAATTGATTTTTGTTTGCTTGTTTGTTTGTTTGACTTTCAAACCAGTTGGAAATGCTAAGCAGTCAGAAATTATTATCTTTGTGTCTTGTGACTGCTTTTGTCTGTCTGGATACCATCGTGACTGTGGAAGAGGCTCCTTGAAGGAGTGGTGGGAAGGTACGGAGAGATTCACGCGGGACCTTATCTGGGTGGCATGACCACACAGGCTAACATGTGTTCACTCGGGCCTAGAATAGATTTCTGGGTCTGGACCTGTCACCTCAGGTGTTCCTTTGCTGGGTGCTGGGGCCACGGTGCCAGGAAATCTGATGGCTTTTCACAAAGGGAAAATTCAGAGGTTCTTTATACCAGAGGAGTTTCTGTGGGTGCCTGAGAAAAGCCAAGGCCTATGTGTGCAGTTATGGTCTGCAGAAGGAGTCTGTGGACTCATCTTTCTGTGGCATAGAATCATGTTCAACCCTTGCTCCCAGTGCTTGACACAGGTGTGTGTGTGTGTGTGTGTGTGTGTGTGTGTGTGTGTGTATAGTTATCCTCTTTCATGACTTGTCAGTAATTTCCTGAAGCATATCTATACCTCCTTTGAAGACCAAATGTGACAAACCTTAGAAACAAAAAATTATTTATTTATTTATTTATTTATTTGGTTTTTTAAGGTAGAGTCTCACTCTAGCCCAGGCTGACCTAGAATTCATTTGTTAGTCTCAGGGTGGCTTCAAACTCACAGCGATCCTCCTTCCTCTGCCTCCCAAGTGCTGGGATTGAAGGCGTGCACCACCGCGCCCAGCTCTTGGAAATTTTTTTAACCAATGGTTGTGACAGATTGGTTCCTCCAATTTTGATTGCTTTTTGTCACTGGGTGTGTTAGTTACGGTCCCATCACTGGGACAATGCACTTGGCAGGACCAACTCAGGGGAGAGAGGATTTTTCTTGGCTCACAGTTTCCAGCGTACAGTCCATTGTGATGGGGAAGGCACGGAGGTGGGGATGGATTTGGCCAGCGGTTGGCAGGAGCTTGCTGCTTGGTCACACTGTGATGGCAGACAGGAAGCAGAGAGCTTGAGTGGAGGTTTGTCCATAACCCTCAAGCTTCCACCAGGAAACCTAGGCCAAGTCCTAAAGGTTCCACAACCTCCATCTTGTTTTGAAGTGTCCGAGCACATGACTTTGTGGGAGACAATGGGATAGGGTTGCTTCTGAAGGAAGACAGAGCAGAAAGACACACATCTGATTCTAATGTGAGAAAATGCCTGCGTGTGGAAGCATGTGCCATTGGCTGTTACCTACACCAATCCCAGGAATCTGTTTCCAATGGGAGGTAATATACCATCGAACACCTTACCATGAGCTCTGCTCTATCCTGCCATTTCCCTAGCACTGGGGGAATGAAAATGTACCTTTCATCCAGGGGAGCCTGATGTTAAAATATATAATCAAATATATAAATGGAAAAAAATTGATTTAGAGCCTAAAAATAAATACACAATGCAGTAATAGCTGATAAACTAATAAATATCTATCACCATCATATTTCACAACTTCCCAAAGATATCTGAGAGGCACTTAATTGTTACTGAGTAATCAATTATTCAATTAACCTTCTTCTCATCGAATATATATTTGATACAACTTTTTGAAGCTTCAGCTCTAAAAGGTTCCTATCGATTGAAAGTTTCAGGGCCATATGGCTTGAGCATTGGATTTGTGCCGTAGTGACTGACAGCAGGGGCCGGTAATCTCATGCAAATAGTTCAGATGGTGTGCCTCTTCGTGATGTGTCCACAGTGGTGATGTTCATTTTGTAGACAAATATATTTACGTGCACAAGCACGTATCACACACGCCTATCAGAGCCCACACCTCCTGTGTGCCTCAGGCAGCCCTGTACGCACGCACATGCACACACACACACACACACACACACACACACACACACACACACGGAGTCTGCTTCATTTAGTGCAAACACTGGCCCAATCCAGGCCCCACTCCAGACACGAGCCCAGTGTTCCAAAGAGTGACTGCATCATCTCACGGCCCCGACGGTTCCACGATTTGGATTTCAGAACTCTTCTATTTAAACAAGATAAGACACCGGCAGTACTCTCAAATCCACAAATTGAATTGCATGAAGCTTGGGCTTGAGAGTCAAGGGGAAAAAAAAAATCATTTCAATTCGGGGAACATCTTTGCTGCTGTTTTATCCTGTTTGACTTCTCTAGAGTCTTCTTAGAGAACTTTAGGTTTGTAAAGAGCTGGCATGGACCTCCTGTCTTAGCTTTATTTTTCTCCTGGTGCGAGCATGGACTCACGTGGTGGTTATCACATGCTTGTGGGTGTAAATAGCAAGGCCATGTTCACGACGTCTCCATGGCCAGGTGTGGGGGTGTACTCCTAGAACCCCAGAACTTGGGAACAGAGGCAGGAGGATGGCTTGTTAGCAACAAGCCTGGGCTAGCTACACAGCCAGATCCTGTCTCAAAATAATAAAAATAAATAAAATTTAAGTCTTTGGGTTTGCCACTTGAGGCTGGCTCGATGGGTCTTTAACTCACCCTAGAAATACAGAATCATGCAAACACTATGTACACGGGGTGTGAGATCTCTGCAGGCTAAAGAGAAATAATATGAAATAGACAGAACGTATGCATACCTTTGCCTTGTCAGCCCACTACTAGGAAGCTATCCAACGATAACTGTCTGATGTCTGGTGGGAGACTTCTGCATAAGAATATTCATTCACAAATCCTTGATAAAAGGGGTCACTTGGAAAAATAACCCTTATGTCCAAATGAGAGTAGAGTCAAAGCAAGTGCCTATGTGGACAGAGCTCCGTGTTGCCGTAAAATTATATTGCTGAGGAGTAATTAATGGCATGGAGAAAAGTTGACGATAGCGATGATATTTAGTGAAAAGCAGGACTTGCAGCATAAATTTCATGAAATACAGAGATATGCACGGAGGAAAAAAAAATAAGATGGGGAAAATTTACATTGTTTCTGAAGGTGGGAAACTGTTCTCGTTCTCCGAGTTTTCCTCATTTTCTACATCTTCTGCATGCTTTAACAAGTAGGCCTCTGAGGTCTTGAAATGAAGCTAGCTCAGCACTGAACTGGTTGGATGCCTCACACTATCCTGGAAAAGGCTGTGCCTACAGGGCCCGTCCTTGTCTTCTCTCCCTCTCAGAGCGACTTTTCTGGATATCTGAGCGGTGGGCACCCAGATGCCACCCCATCCCCCAAGAATACAGTCATAGTCAAGATATTAGCAAAGAGTTTCTGTCCTGAAAAAAAAAAAAAAAAAGCCATCAACAAGCTCGGTTTGACCTCCTCCACGCAGGCCCTCTTCACTGAATCTCTGCCCCTAATGATTTTTTACATTAAGCCCCAGCTTGTGTTGGGTCCTTGTGAGGCACAGTAATTTAAGAACACTCATTTTGCACATTCCGATCCCATTATGCTACATTGTTACTGAATAAAGACTGGTATTATGTTCCTCCCATAAAGGGCAGAAGTGGCCTGAATTTTATCTGCTGAACGAATCAATCCGGGTTGTGTCAGCCGAAAAGAATTGCGGACTGCAGTCTCTCCCGCAGATGGGGGTATAGGATTTTTTTTTTGTTGTTGGTATTTTTTTTAATGTACCCGTTTATTCTGATTACACGAGCTAAGATAATACCTTGTGGTGATTGAAAAGTAGTTTTTCTCTTATTTTTCAATGAAGAGCGTACCAATTATCATTTCAACATAGTGTATTAGGGGATCAATGGGGAACTGAAAGCTATTTCCCCATATTAATACTGTGTTGTATTTAAGCCGCCCCGACTGCCTGTTGGGGCTGTGGGAAAATGAGTGAGCAAATAATGAGAAAAGAGCTTAGAAAAAGAGACGGGGTGGGGCTTGGCAAGGGCAGCGGACTGTTCATGAAGAGCTCAGCTACAAGATGGAAATGTGAAGTCCCGTTTGATGCAATAGGGAGCAGGTTTTCTTTTTTTTTCTTCCTCTTTTCCATTTTTCTTTTTCTTTTCTTTTCTTTTTTTTTTTAGAAATGGTTTCCCTGGGGGGAGAGGGGGGGGGAGAGGCATTTAACCCTAACTCTGTCTCAAAAGCTGATTTTAAACTTCCTGAAGCCAGCCTCAGCTTCCCTTTGAAATGGATAGCGCACATTCAAACACTGATCATTCTTCAGCAATCAGTTTAAGAAAACAGTGTCCAATTTCCTGTCCATTCTTGCAAATTTCTCAGCGTGTGGTGGCGGTGTTATTTAATATCTAAGTACAGTATGGCCCTGCTTTAACTTGGAAAAATATAGACAATTCCCCCGAGTGAAGTAATTTGTGTGATCTTTGAACTGACCATGAATGAAATCAATCTCTTACTATATGTCCTTTCTGTATATGGCAGAGAGAACCCTTTGAAGCCCGAAATTCAGCATCCAGCGAGGTTCTTGAAAGAGCGGAATGACTGTATTTTATGAGCTCCTGCACGCCTCTAGCCAGCATTATGCAGCCCCTTCCAAATATTTACCTTAGAAATGAATAGCCTCTTCTAATATTATTGTATTCAGAGTTGCTAACTTTCCATTCAGCAGGCCTAATTCCACCATCTGTAAAGTTCTAGATTTTATAATACTTATAAGCTGTTTCTAATCTATTTTTACTGCCTTGCTCTGTCCTGAAATGTCAAAGAGTGCAGAATAGGTCTTGGAATTAACATGACAGTTAAGAAACTTGGCAAGGTTTACAGCAGCTTGTGACATTAACAAAATACAAAGGAGAATGGAGAAGTTAACATTAATGCGCGGTTACAGACGCCATAAAAGTCTATACGTCCACCATTGGGGAATTAAGAAATAGGCTTGTTTTTTAGGATGATGCTATTAAAGACAGATCTTTACTGTGAAAATAAATTTCCATATGAAAAGCTACTTACAAAAAGTAATGCCCTCGCCCCCTCTGGAATGAACAACAGGTTTATAGGCCTAGGTCAAGCAGGCATATGGCTGACTCTGGCTGCCAATTTTTCACCCCCTGGGCTTCTTTAATCTGTGATAAAACTGCCTTCAAAGCACTAATAGCATTTTTTCACAGCTGTGAAAGAGATCATATGATAGATGTACCTAGAGGAGGGATCATTTGTTTAGACTCACAGACTGAAAAAATAAATCACTTAAGGCCAACTCCTAATTTCATCATGGGAAGGTTTCAAAGAATGCTGTCTGCAGGAATGCATGCTGCGTCTCTCTCTCTCTGTCTCTCTCTCTCTCTGTCTCTCAGCTCTCTCTCCAACCCCAGCTGCTGCGACCTCCCAGTCCTGTCTCAGCTCTTCCGTGGTGATTTTGCGTGTGTAAATGATCATGCCTCTGACCTCCAGCTCCTGGGCTCTGATTCAGAACTTGACTTCTTGTCATGTCAGTGATGGTGGGCTGCGTTCACAGAGGACAGCAGAATGGAGCTGCTGGCTCTGGGAACAGACCCTGGCATCCCATTGAGGCACCGGACTCCAGAACTTGCATTGTTGTCTATGCCACTTTAAGGCTAGTCACCTGACTCCTCTAAGACTCAGATTCATGATCCCTTAGTGGAAAAAAATGCTGCCCTCTGGGGGGCTGCCTCGGAACAGCACGTGTGTGTATAAAGTGCAGGGACTACTGGAAGGGCGGCTGGTGGGCTTCCTTTGAGTTGCCTTTTTTTTTTTTTTTTTAAACTGGAGAGTGGTAAGATTTGAAACGGACTCGGTTCCCCATGGAGTCAGTGCAGCTGGTATCAAAGAAAGCTTTCTTCTAGAAAGATCTCTGACCCCATGTGTACTCGGATGCCTCCCGGCTGGGAATCTGAATGACGCCGAGGCCCCAGCTGCTGGCTCAGATCTTCAGTCTGGCTGCTTTCCATCTCAGCGCCCCAGGCCTCTGTTTATCCACCTGTAAATAGGGCTCCACAGCGCCTCCTAGGAGCCCTGTGAGAGTCAAGACAGGAAGCGCAAAACACAGCACATTCCTAAGAGCAACCAGAGTTCCGGGGAGGGCAGAGATGCCTGCATAGCTATCCAGGCACAACAGGCCAGTTACGGAGTCAGCCCAGGTGCCCATCAACTGGTGACTTAACAGAACCAGGGGAGCACGCATACCATTCAGCCGCAAGGAACCACTAATCACGTTCTTGCAGGAGAATGGATGGAACCTGAGATCACCACGTTAGGTGAGATAAGAAAAACATGGCATGAAATATTATCTGTTTATTTGCGCGTGTGCACATGTGTGTGTGTGTGCACGCTTGCTCCACGGTCTCTTGCCACTGCAAACCAATGCCAATCTGACTTTATATGGGTGGCTGAAGAATTGAATCCTGCCTGGCGGGCTTTGTAAGCAAGTGCCTTTAACCTCAGAGTCGTCTCCCCATCTCCAACCCATATGAATCCATCTATCTATCTATCTATCTATCTATCTATCTATCTATCCATCTATCTTTCTATCTAGTAGAAGAGGGTCATTAGGGAAGAGGAACAAGATCAAGAGGAATCAAGAGGGAGGGGGTATAAGAGAGGGACTTAGGGGGTGAATATGGCCAGAATACATTATATACACTTACACAAATGTCACAATGAAGTATATTATCTTCCACAAGTAATATGCGCTTATCAAAACAAGAAGCTAAGAAAAAGACAAACTCCCGTTTGCCTAGGTCGGGTAACATTTAACAACGGCGACAATGAGCGAGCGGGTCACTACCCAATACAGAAAACAAGCGCACGGTGTTGTGTTGTTCTGGGCCTTCTATGGGGTGCTTTCCTTGCTGCCCCCTCCTCCACACGTCCAGAGGGCCAAGGAGGGTCTGCCTGACTGGGGGCTCTGCAGGGACGACGTCATCGCCACTGGACCTGGTTTCAGGCCTCCAGCAGACCGTGGCTGGTCAGAGGCTAGACGCCTGGCCTGGTCAAGGACACTGGGCCCACTGTTTCAAAGCCCTCTGGAGACATTCCTCTGAGGCCCAAATGACAGCGACAGCAAGGACAGCTTTGGGTCCAGCTGTCCCCGGGACCTCAGGCAGATGCTGCATCCTCTTCGGTGAGAGAGCGGAAGGACAGCATGGGTCACCGGCCAGGGGCAGAAAGTGCCCGTCTGAAGCGCCTGAGGATGATGTCTCAAGCTTGCCCGCGCTTGCATTGGATCTCTGCCTGTCTCCGAGGACACTGTGGGTTGTCCCCCAATACCCACCGCCCTTCCCCTCATCTTTCATGTCCCCTGTTGTTCAGGCTCCGGCTGCTGAGTTCCCTCCAACACCACCGGCTGCCAGGGCTGCCAGGCCCCTCCCTCCATCTTGCCCTTCCCTCTCTCCTGGGACGCTGGCAGCGGCTGGCTGCACTTACCTCCTTCTACCAGGAGAGGGCGGCATCTGCTCAGCGATGGCACCCACACATGCACTGCAGCTAAAACCCAGCCCACTCAATACCAGGCACTCTGAACCCTACCACCAGGTGCTCTGGGATCAGTCTTGAGTCCCCAGGACCCCACGTATTGTCCAAGGGGTGGAGCTGGAGAGGCCAGTGTTCTAGAATCCCCATCTCAGAGCTGGGGCCCAGAGCAAGTGTGCATTGTTGAGAGAGAGAGAGAGAGAGAGAGAGAGAGAGAGAGAGCATCTCTGAAGATGTCAGAAAGTGCACAAGCACCTTAGCCATGGTGGTGGTGGGGAAACTGAATGTCCCTTGTCCTGCTGGGCAGCTCACAGACTCTCAGAATCATGCCCAGACTCTCCTTCCAAGAATGCAAGCTGACCTGTGACTTGAGGATGTCCCGTCTGAATTGGCCTTGTTAAAGTCACAGCCACCACTGTGTGCTGGGCCCTGGTGGGTCCCAGCCCTCTTCTTCCTCCACACTGCTGCATGAACACATCGTACAGGGCGACTATCCTGGGCTTATAGAGGAAGAAAGAGGCCCCGGGGGCTGGAGAGATGGCTTAGCTGTTAAGACGCTTGCCTGCTAAGCCAAAGGGCCAGAACCCACATAAGCCAGATGCACAAGGTGGTGCGTCCATCTGGAGTTCGTTTGCAATGGCTCGAGGTATCTCTTTTTCTCTGTCTCACTAATAAAAAAAAGATAAAATATTAAAAAGAAATAGGCTCAGGGGAGCAGCCACGTTCCTCAGTAGCAGAGCCCAGGTTGGTATGGTGGACAGCCCGGCTCATTGTACTAGAGGCCACTGGGTACACTCTCCCACGCCACTAGGCTCTGGGGGTGTTGGCTGTGTTCACCCAGGCCCCGTCCAGGTTGCAGCTGCCTGCATGCGTGGAGAGTAGATGGGAGAGGCCAGGGGCACGGGCTGCCTCCGGCCTGTTGTACGGTTCATTGAAATCATGACCAAGATTATGTTTATAGCTCTGTCAAAGCCTGACTTTTCTTTCCTTTTCTTCTTGTCTCTCCCCACCCCCGCCCCCGCTTTGTTAATTAAAAAAAAAATCTAATTATTTGCACGTGTGTGTGTGTGTGTGTGTGAGAGAGAGAGAGAGAGAGAGAGAGAGAAAGCGAGCGAGCGAGAGAGAGAGCACGCCAGGGTCTCCTACTGCTGCATAGGAATAGCCACATGGCTTTGTGTGGGGCGTGGGAGCCCTTTGCTGCTTTTGCCACCAGAGCCATGGGGAACCCCCCACTTCTTCAGCCCAGTTTACTTTTCTGTGGCCCCATGCCAGGCCTGAGCAAGGCACCTGAGAATTTTTCAGTTCATTAAAATAGTTACAAATCCCCCAAAGCTATAAAAAGGAGCCAGAAGTTCAGAGGAGGCGGGCCACTGAGGACTCTGCTCCAGGCCAGCTCTGGCAGCGTGGGCTCCACAAGGCCACCACCTCCGCCACCCGTCCCCAGGCGGCTCCGGCCAGCTAGTGCTCAGTGGACAGGCTAGGTCTCCCTTAGGTGTCACGCACTGAGGAGACACAGAGCAAGATGGAGCAAGCTCTCCTCTGTGACACAGAATGACACCATGTGCAGTTCTTGGAAGTGCTTCTCGTCTCGTCTGGGCTCCTCATTTTTATTCTTCTCCTGCTCCCCACAAAGGGGACATCTGGCTGCTTGGGCTGTTCAGACGTGGTCCCCCAGACGCTCTCTCCAGTTGGCTGCGTGTCTGCAGTCAATTGTCCTGCCTGACTGAAGGAAGAAGGAGTAGGATCCCAGACAGGCTGGGGGGACTGCCACATCACAGCCGCAGGCAGCAGCGGGTGTCCTGGTTGGGGGGGGGCGGGAGAATGTGAGCGCTGCAAATCCTAAAATGGCCACGAGAGGGCGCTCAATACCCACCGAAGGACTGGGCTCTGCTCTCAACACAGAAGGCTGTGAAGGGGCTGCGTGGGGGTAGGTGGGGGCGAACGGTACCTGTTCAGGTGTATGTTCACCAGGGTTTGGGGAAATGATTGTGTGTGTGTGTCTGTGCACACACTCATGCGAGTGCACACACACACACACACAAAATGGGGCACCAACTTGGTACCCAGTACCAGTTTTGAGTTTTCTCCCACTGAGCGGGCCTCATAGCCAATCGGTGGCCAGTTGGTTATCCACGGGGGCTCTGTGCCACCCTGGCACAAGTGTGTATTTCTTGTCCGGCTGGTGGATTTCGTGGTCTGCAGGGTCTTGTGCTTATTGGTGCTGTTGGTGACCGTTGTCACACACTTGCTCCCATAGCACGTTCCTGAATGTTCTTGGGGAAAAAAATAAAGAAGTGAAGACTTCAGGTTAAGCACTCGGTTCACTTACATATTCAAGCCATGTGCAGTTATGGGTGACTGCTGTAGGCGAGCTCAGGGGTCTGATGCGGGACACGAGCAGGTCGCTACTTCTTTTCACAGGAGGCGACTGACCATTTTCCCTCCTTGTTCCATGTGCCCGACGGGAAAGGACACTCAGGACTCAGAATTCTGAACACTTTGTGCACATGCGTTTGTACCACGTAGGAGTGCGCGTGCATGCATGTGCATGGTATGCGGAGGCCAGCGCACAACCTTGACGGTCATCCTTAGGAACACTGTCCATGGCTTCTGGGACAGTGTCTGTCATTGGCTCGGAGCATACCAGTTTGCTCAGCCGCAGGGACCCTCCTGTCCCTGCCTCCTCTGTGAGTTCCTTACACCTGCAGCCTCAGAAATGTGGTGGGTGGTGGGTAGCACCTCGCAGAGTATAAAGGACAGAGCAAGTTCCGGGTTGTTCACCGTGAGGTGAGGAGAGGGTGGTTAGGCTGTGTCCCTGGAGATGCTTACAAGGCTCTCTGTCCCTTGTGGAACCCCATTCTTCCTTAGGGCCAGGCTTCAGACTCCCTTAGAAATCTCTGGACTCACTATGTCATCCCATTGTTCTGTATTCTCATTCACTCCATGTCCACGCACGTGAGGCCCAGGGAAGGCTGGAAAAAGCAGGTTGGAGAGATGGCTATTTCTTTTAAAAATTAAAAAAATGTATATATATATATATATATATATATATATATATATATATATTTGCAAAAAGAAAGAGAGAAGAGAGATAGACAGAGAAAATGGGCATGCCAGGGCCTCTAGCTGCTGCAAACGAACTCCAGATGCACGTGTCTCTTTGTGCATCTGGCTTTACATGGGTGCCGGGGAATCGAACCCAGGTTGTTAGGCTTTGCAGACAAGTGCTTTAATGGCTGAGCCATCTCTCCAGCCCTAGATGACTATTTCTAATGATGAGCAGTCACCATGGTGTAGGTGAACGAGTACTTGGGTGGTTGTAGTCCAGGGTACTCGTGTCCCTGGGCAGGACCCTGGTGACACCTACTCAGGCCTGAGGTCAGGGAGGGGGTGGCTGACCTGAGTCCTGGAGGAAATAGCAAGGTGGGGCAGTCGGAGGTCGTCCTGTGTGTGGGTGACTCGCAGAGGCTGGCCTCAGCTGCGGGAACTGAAAGAAGGACGTCATGACAAGGAACAGAGCTGGATCAATGCAGTGTCCAGGTCCAGGTCCAGGCCCGGGGAGCCAGAGGAGTTATTGGTGGCCGCTCCAGGGGTCTGAGTGACAGAAGGTGGAGCAGAGCTGAGGAAGGGGCAGAGGTGGAGATGCCAAGCACTCACCAAGACGTCTAGACTTCACAAGAAGAAGGTGGTCTCCCCCTCAGTGGCCAGAGCTAGGGAGAAGGTGAGTCAGGAAACAGAGCTTCCCAAGAAGCCACCAGGAACGGTGTATTAGTTACTTTGCTCATGACAAAATACTGGACAAAAGCAATTTAGGGGAGGGAGGGCTCCGTGGGGCTCACAGTTTGAGAGCGCAGTCATTCGTGTTGGGGACAGCATGGTGGCAGGGGAGTGAAGTGGAAGGTCACATTCAACCCACAGTCAGGAAGCAGAGCGCAATGCAGGTTAGTACTCAGCTCACATTTCTTCTTTTTTTTTTTTTTTTCCAAAAAGAATATTTGCAAGGAGAGAGAGACAGAATGAGTGAATGTGCAGTCCATGACCTCTCACCAACGCAAACAAACTCCAGATGTATGCCTCATTCTCTATGTCTGGCTTTTCATGGGTACTGGGGAATTGAACCTGGACTGGCAGGTTTTGTAAGCAAGCACCCTTAACCACCAGGCAATCTCCCCAGCCTGCTTTCTTCTCTTCATTCAATCTGGGATCCCAGACCATGGAATGGTGATGCCCACATTTTAGGTTGGTTCTTCCAACCTCAGAAACTCCCTCTGAGACAAGCCCAGAGGCTTGTTTCCATGGTGACTATAAAGCCCACTAAGTGAATGATAAAGAGCCCACCCCGAGCATCCTAATTCCTCCCACTAGACCCCATTCCCCAAAGTTTCTAGACCCTCCCACAATAGCACCACCAGCTGGGGGCCAAGCATTCAAATCAGGAGTCTATGGGGGGACATTTCATATCCAAACTTGTCTTCCTGTTACGTCCTCTTCCCTGGCCCCAATACTAATCTTTCTATTTCTGTGTCAAATCTCAGTTTGCCTCTCCCTGGGATAATTTTAGATGTCCCACCCTGAGGTCCTGACTTCACTGAGGGCCATCTTTGTCTCTGTCTGAGTAACTGATTTGCATTTTCCGTTTGGAGCCTGAACTCTTACGGTAAACCTCGCAGAGGCCGCATGCCTGCTCCACCTTGTGAGGACCAACACCCTGGCTGACCACTGCGGTTAAATGACTCGCGATGGCAATATGGGTCTCACCGATGACCCATAGTGGCCACTTCCTCCCTGTGTCAGCAGCTAAGGCCAGCTTTGGGGTTCTTATCCCACTTCCTCTTACCCCAACACGTATGCAAATCCATGGCCCAATTATAGGTTGCCGATGTTTATGGCTAAAGTGTTCCTGGTGACCGATGAGAGCCCTTTTCTCCTGAGTTGTCATTTTATGTTAATTGAAAGCTCGTGTTAATCTAATAGAGTTTAGATTTATGGCGGGTTCTGTAGCACGTCATATTTTAATCAATACACATTCCAGCATTCGGATGGACAGATGCGCAAGCCTGCTCCGTACCTGCGCTCGGGTTTCATCAGCTGTCAATAGTCCCTCATTTGAATCCCTCAGACAGCCAGACTTATGGCTTTGAGGACGTTGCATTTATCACGGAAATTAACTTTGGGTGTGGGGGGGTGATGTGAAAGGTCACACCGCGTCTCTAAGAGGCAGATATCGTGTATCAGCGACGAGGTGCTCTGAATCACCTCTCCGGGGGAGGCAGCTTGGTGGGTGGCAGGGGTGCTCCTCAGGTAAGACAGGATGAACACTGGGTGTCCTAGGCAGGGGCTAGCGCTGGCTCTGAGTGCAGCTGTCTCACGTGCCCTGTGGAAGGCCACCTGGGAAGGCAAAAGCGTGGTTGCCAAGGGCCAGGTGTGTGCAGCTGCTCTTCAGAGCTGCTGAGAAATCCTCCAGCCATCCCGTGCATGCGGGCCTGCAAGCCCTTCTCCCCCGGTGCGCTCTCGGGGAGCTGAGCTGGGGACAAAGAGTCGTGTCTTGTGGTTTGTTTGCTTGGCTTTCCTGCAGGGAAAGCCGCACAAAGCTGACTCTCCTTACCTGGCCTCATCTCGCATAGCCTGAGTCTTGATATATCTACAGGACGGTGCCCACTGATCTTAGAATCCTTCCCTCCATCTCTAGGGACAGGGAGGCTATTTTGGCTTTGATGCCATTACACATCTCCATAGAGATCTGGGTGTGGAATGGTGGCAGTTGCTTCGGTATGTGGGTAAACCGATTAGCCTGAGTTAGCTGACTCAAGCATTTAGGTCTCACCGAGCCTAGAGGCCCCTTGGATGCCCAGTGGCTGGGGAGAAAGCCTTGGGGAAGGAGAAAGTTCACCGGGGCACAATGGTGGGCATGCTCTCTGCTTCAGATTTCCTCTTCCTCTTCTTCTTTCCTCTTTCTTCTTCTTCCTTTGTTCTGCTTTATTTTCAGAGGCAAAGGCAACATGTACACTGCTCAGATTTCCCTGTCTCCTGTTATGTCTGAGCTGTCCCCTCTTCTTCTTATATTTGATCCAAAGGAAACATGAAGAAGAGTCTACCGAGGCCAGTCCTCTGAGCTTGTCTCCACGAAGTAAGAGGTGTTCGGTAGTAAGGACTAGCAGTTCTAGCTACTCAGGGGGCAAGGCAGGAGGGTCATGAGATCGAGGATGACCATTGCTACAAAGTGAGTTCGAGGCCAGCCTGGGCAACTTGAAGTCCTATCTTAAATTAAAAGGAGGACTGTGGTAGAAAGCTTGCTAGAAAACCACCAGTGAGGGGCTAGGGGCGCGACTCGGTAATAGACTGCACACAAGCATGTGTGAGGTCCTGGGTTCCATAACTCAAAAAAAAATTTTTTTTAAAGTAGCGAGGACACTATCAGTTATCTCCTTGTTGCTGTGACCACGTGCCTAACATCCAGAAGCAACTTGAGGGGGGGGTTTGCTTCTGCTGACAGTTGGAGGAGGTCATAGTGGGGAGGGGGCAGCTGCGGGAGCCTGAGGCAGCTGGTCACTCTCAGTCCCCAGGGAGGAAGCGGAGAGCGACGGCCGCTGGTGCTCAGCCAGCTCTCTCCTTTTACACAGTACCAGACGCGAGCCCGGGGGATGGTGCCGCCCACAGCCAAGGTGGGTCTTCCCACCTCCGTTAACCTAACCAAGACAACCTCATGCCACTACCTTAGGTCAACAAGAGCTAACTGCTCAGGGAGGCCCAGACCCTCTCTAAGAGGCTGTATCCCCTTACATTCAAACTTCAGACACCCTTTGAGAAACTCCTTACCGCCGTCTCCATTTATAGTGTATGCGAGGTGCCTTTCTTGTTGCTGTAACGACATACCCGACAGAGGCAACCCAAGAAAGGTGACTTTTATTTTGGCTCACGGTTTCAGAAGTTTCAGCCCCTCCTTACGAGGAAGGCATGGCGAGTTTCTTGAGCCTTGGGATCCTCACATCACAGCTTGCAAGGAGCAGAAAAAGCAGGCCAGTACCAAGGAAGGGTAGCTAGCCCAGCTTTATCTCCTAAGGGCTCATAGCTTTCCCATACTGTCACCAGCAGGGAACCAAGAGTTCAAAACACAAGCCTGTGGGGGACATTCTAGATTTAAACCGTATCACCAGGCATTCATGAGTTATGATTGCCTTGCCCCTAACCTGAGCAGTATGAATACAGACCTGGCGTACCGTCCTAAGTTTGCTAATTGAGCCCTGGAGGAATAACATGGACTAACATGGCCTTCGTTCTTGTGGTGCTTTCGAATGTGATGTCCCCACAGCCTCAGGGATTTGTGATTCAGTTTTCTAGTCAGTCTCCTCCTCGTAGAGTCTGCGGGCAGTGGAGGCCCGCTGAGGAAGGGTGTCATCAGGGGAGGGCCTTGGGGTGGGGCCCAGCTCTGTGTGTTCAGAGCCATCTTGAACTGTGGCTGTTCTCTTTCTCTGCTGTGGATGTGTGATGAAGTGAGCTAGCTTTTTTTTTTTTAAACTCATGATGAAGTTTCTCCCTGGGATATGTAAGCCTAAAATAAACCCTCTTCTGTCATAAGTTGCTTCTGGTCAGATGTTTGTCTCAGCAATGAGAAGGTAAGTGCAACAGTTCCCCATGTCTCATGGTGGAAACTCACAGGCCACCTTTTCATGGACAGCATTACTTGGGAACATATCTCTATTTGCAAAAACAGAAAAAAAAATCCATTATAACCTCACTGTAGTTGGAGACGTGGTTAATAAATGAAGGTAGCACAAAATATGATTTCAAATCAGTTTAATAAAATTATTCATGTAGATTTTAAATCATTTTTACAGTTGATTTAACATGTGTGACTGGTTTATAGATTATGATATAGGATGGTGTTTGCATCTTTGCAATTTTATTCCAATTTACAAACAGTACAAATATTAATTTTTGCTTCAATAATGGAGCCTTTGAGAATTTAACTTGTCTTTTCTCAACACATATTTTATGAAAATGTTTTTAATATGATTTTTTTAAAGTATATTTTGAGGAAATTCTTTCAGGGAAGCCCTTTTCACAGGGACTTGATGGGAGTGCCTTCTCAGAAGTCTCCTCTGAAGCAAAGATGCAAAGTTTTTAAGGAGCAGGACTTATTTGTGAGATTAAAATAAAAAAAGGCCTGATGGGTTTTGACAACTGAGGACAGTTTGGAAGATTATAGGAATTAGAAGGGCCGTGAGTCTTGAAGGAAGCAAACATTGACTCATACCCAATGCGATGGCCCTGTGGTTAAGTCAGGATGGATCTTTGCAGGAAGCGTTCAGGACAGTCAGTGGGGGCTTCAGAAAGAGTTCAGCTTTGAATACCCCAGATTCAGTGTGCATGGTTTCTCAGGATTGCCCATTTCTTGGTTTTTGTCTTGGCTTTATGGGTATGGTTGTGTCAGTCTGTTTTATGTTGCCGTGACAAAATGCCAGAGAAAAACGCCTTGAGGAGGAAGGCGTGTTTCGGCTCATGGTTTCAGAGCGCTCACTGCGGCCTCTTAGGACTACTGTGTCTGGCTTGAGGTGAGGCTGAGCTTCGTGGAGCATGTGGTGGAGTGGAGCTGCTCACCCCTCAGCAGCTAGAAAGGGAACGAGGAAGAGTACACACCCTCAGTCACCTGCTTCTCTCCGGGCCACACCTCCTAAGAGCCCAGCCGCTCAATAGCACCACCTGCTGGGCGCAGACCTTAACGCATGAGCTGTTCAGTAAAGGCTTCATATTCCAAACTGCGACCCTGTCTTTACTGCCAGGGGCCAACGTGCAGGGTTGCTGTTGAAGTTATTAGTTCACCCTCAGAAGGGTCCCGTGGGACTCCTGGTGCTCCTCTGGTACACACTGCAGGCTGCCTTATTTCAGCTGTATTCAGCCAACTGCCTTTCTGTGCAGCTCTTCTGCCCTGGTGAGGGCTGACTTGATGGGATACTGTGGTGGTTTGAGTATAGGGCCCCATAGACTCAGGCATTTTAAAAACTTTAAAAAATATTTTTAATTTTATTTATGTTTTTGAGAGGGGGTGGGCAGATGGGGGAGGGAGAGAGAATGGGTGTACCACGGCCTCTAGCCGCTGCAAGCAAACTCCAAACACATGTGCCGCCTTGTTCATGTGGCTTACATGGGTTCTGGGGAATTGGATCTGGGTCCTCCGGCTTTGCTGCCAAGCACCTTAACTGCTAAGCCATCTCTCCAGCCCAACTCAGGCATTTCTGATTAAGATTAAACTTACTGCTTAAGTCCCCAGCAGGCGTATCCCTGCCGTAGGGAGGGAGTCACGGGGGTGGGGGGGGAGCAGGCAGATCTTTAGGATAGTCCTACCAGGTTTGTAGAGCCAGTGTGAGCTCTGGCTGTCGGTACTTGCAATTGCCGGTATTGTCTTTCTTCCGTGGATGCTGAAGTGAGCTGTTGATGGTGCCCGCCCTGGAAGCTGTCAGCCTGAAATAAACCCTTTCCTCCCATAAACTGCTTCTGCTGGGATGTTCTGCTGGCAAAACAAAAAGGTAAATGCAGCAGATCCCCGCTGCCCGACACCACCGTGGGAGGCTCTCCGAGGAGCAGGGAAATCCCAGCAGCATGCGGCTCTCCTGGGCGCCTGACTCGAGTGCTCCAGGGTCTGCCCATGATGACGCCTTCTTTACTAGAATGAGGTATATGTGATAACACAGGTAGAGATGGCCAAAGGCTCTACTCATGCATGCAGTTTATCTTTGCTAGTACCAAAAAAACCTCCTCCAAGCCCTCTAAAACTTGGCCACATATCAAAGACCCAAGTTCAGATGATTTATGTGGTGGGAGACTCTTCTTCGGACAGGAAGGCCTCTTGAAAACGGGGTGTGGGCTTCCCTACTTGTCCTCTCAATTTAGAGGTCACAGACATTGACAGGCCCTGCTGTTTGCTGAGAATACCTGATTTTCTTTCCCGAATACGGTGTAAGACAGTTTCCACAACACCTCCCCGCTGTGGCTGGGGATGTTAGATGTTCCCGTGGTCACTGAAAGTTTCTATTTGAAGAGCAAAAATATTTCTAGAGTTTGAGGTGAGAAGTCAGAATGCAAAGACCCCTCGAAGAGCGGAAGGTGCCTGGCAATGCAAGCCCGTCAGTCATCACGGTTACTCTGAGGTCAAGCCAGGGTGGTCTCAAGTGCCAGACCTGCTTGGGCTACGCACGAGCAAGTTCAAGGCCAGCCTGGGTAACCTGAGACCCTGTGTCAAGATAAAAAGTGAAAAGAAGACTGGGGATATAGCCTGGTGGGCGAGTGCTTGTCTAGCATCTGGGTGACCTTAAGTTCAAAACATGGTTCTACCAAATAAACAAACAGCCCCTCCGACAAACAGAAACAAAGCACAAACAGAAAGAAAGAAAGAAGGAGAAGAAAGGAAGGATGGAGGGAAAGAAGGAAGAAAGAAAGGAAAGGTGAGAAGGAAGGAAAGGAGGAAGGAAATCTATACAGCACCAGGAACTAACTAGACATCATCAGAAGCAAAGAGCTGGTGACCTCAGAGGTCCCCAGAAATCTTCATTATGTGGTCAAGTTTTTTGGGGGTCTTGGAAGAGTGTTTCTAGGTGCCTGCGAAGACAAGATGCACAAATGAGCCATCAGTCGACTCTGTTGTCACACACAGTATGTCGTCTGAAAGACGACCTCATTGTGTGGACACTCATGCCAGGTGGGCCCAGGCAGTCCACGTGCTGCTGGTCTCTTGGGAAAGCCTCCCCCCTTGATGGAGGGGTGTGAAAGTCTGGTCAAGGCAGGAGTCGCCAGGGAGGAAGGGAGGTGACCACGGCCCTTCATGGAAGGACAGTTGGCCGAGCGCAGCTGAGCTTGGCTGGGGGGCACAAAGCAGTGCCATGTCCTCTCTGCCCACGGTGCGTGGGTTATGCTGGTTCCTCACCCTGAGCGAGACCCTGGGGTGCTTGGGTACCCTGGCATGAGGCGTGTCTGATGTCCCCTCTTGAGACCTCCACCTCCAGAGAGCCATTGGTCATAGGCAGAGATAGGCACAGGGTTGACCTTCCAATTGTCCTGTCTCACTCACCCTTCTTGACCCTTTCCCCCAAACCAGCCGCCAGTCTTGGCTGGGTGTTCCTTGCAGCACAGGACACCGTGGGGGCCTAGGCGGAAGCCTGTGTCTTTCAACCCGCAGACTCCCAAGTCCTGGAGGCTGGCCCCTGGGGAACAGAGAGAGATGCCTGGAGATATCAGGATGGTCCTAAGAACCCTCCCGTCAGGCTCTGAGTTTCATGCAGGCTCCTGTGGAGAGGCTATCGATGGGGGCCTGGGAACCCGCATTTTCTCTGTTATCTGTGCATTCCTCCTCCGGCCATGCAGTTCTCACTTCCGCCCTGTGGTCAGGCGATGCAGGCTAAACGTCTTGGGAGACCAGGGTCCTCTGAAACCACTAGGCACTCAGTTTCGGAGACTCAGGAGCATTGAGCAGAACCTGGGACAGCCTGCTCTGTACTACTGTTTTTTGGTTTTTTTTTTTTTTGAGTCCGAGTCTCACTTTGTAGCCCAGGCTGCCTTCGAACTTGTGATCCTCCCACCTCTGCTTCGGTAATGCTGGGATGACAGAAGCGTACCAGCATGCCCGGCTCCCAGCCTACACTTCTGGGGTTGCCTCTGGGGTTCTGGTCACTGTGACCCTCCAAATCTACCCTCACACTTATCCTCACGAGCTCAGGACTCACTCTTCCTCTCAGCTTTGCAGCCGCGTGACAATTCAATCTTCATTTAGGAGTGAATGGGGGCACACGTGGGTCTAGGAAGCAGTCTCAGGTGCCTGGGCATCTTCTACTGGGGAGCCAGCCAGGTGGGTGGCAGCGGCTCCTTAGCTGCTGGCAACAGGTAATTCATTTATTCTCCCACACACAGGTGTGCGTGGCTGCCAGGGCCTTAAATCCTGTTGCCACACAGCGGCGGGGAGGCCTGTTCAGTAAAGGTCTCCCTTTAGTCAGGCACTGGCCTGATTTTTTATTTTATTTTTTTAAGTTTCTGAAAGTTAATCCATCTGCGTGGAGGATTATCCATAGCTGCCTCCCCTTAGCTGCTGCTCCACGATAATTTCAGACCAGAGAGAGAAATTTCAGGCATGCGGCTGGGTCACTGAGGCAAGGCCACAGGCAGGGAAGGCAGGGGACAGAGATCTGAGCAGAGACACGAGTAAGGCATGCTGGGTGTGGTGGTGGTGGGGACACTCAGGGGTTCAGAGACTCAGTAGCAGGTAGGAACAGTGAACAAGATCACCAGGGAGTGTGGGGGAGACTGCAGCCTGTATCCTGCAGCCCGGGGGAGGCCGAGTCCTGGGTGTGGGCAGCGGAGAAGGTCCTCCTGACGGGAAGGTCAGAAGCAGGTGCCTGCGGCTCCCACAAGTCTGCAGGCCTGATTGTCTTGACCCCCCCGGAGCCTCTTCAAACCTGGAATTGATAGTTAACATTTAGTACTCAAGAGAGTTCACATAAAAATCTGGGCTTCTGGCTTCTCTGGAAAATTTAGAGGACACCCAACTCTTGGTCTGTTTTGTTCTAAGCAGTGGTCAGCCATTGTCAGGTAGTTCCCTGTCTTTGTTTGTTTGTTTGTTTGTTTTGGTTTTTGGAGGTAGGGTCTCACTCTAGCCCTGGAGCTGAAATTCACTATGTAGTCTCAGGCTGACCTCAAAATCGCAGCGATCCTCCCACCTCTGCCTCCCGAGTGCTGGGATGAAAGGCGTGCGCCACCACGCCCGGCTTAGTTCCTGTCTTTTCTGACAGGCCTGGGATGCTGTGTGCCCAGCCCTGCCTTGTCCTGTGTCCAGAGCTGGGCAGGTTTCCTTTCACTGAAAGGTGTGGGTTTTGTCACACGTTCCTGTATGCATTGCGCACAGTGGCTGGTCCAGGCCAGAGGAGGTTGTGCAGGGGACAGGCGTGAATGTCGTGGCCAGAGAGGGGACAGGCCGAGGGGGCGGCATATCACTCCAGAAAGGGAGAGGGAGAGACAATCCAATCTTCCCTGCCTCCCAACCTGTCTACTCTACAGTTGTCCTCTAAGCATTCTATAACATCTGGAGGGGCTGCCCTTTGTGCGCCCCAAGTTTTACAGTGACTGTTGTCACCGTGCAGGGGGACAAAATGTATGGTGTGGGCAGGGTAGTCACTATCAACTTTGCCTCAGGCAGAGGAAGTTAGGAAGGTTATTTATTTGGTTTTTTAACTTTTTATTGACAACATCTGTGGTGTTTCCAATGCGAATGTTATATTCCCCCACAGCCTCCGGTATTTTTGATTAAGGTTAAGTCTCCAGCAGTCTGCTGGAGGAAGTGTCACGGGGGCAGATCCTGGGGTCAAAGCTCTAACGTGTGTTTGCGGCTGGATTTTGATGCCAGCCCGCAGATGCGGAGAGGGCCGTTTGAGCGCAGGCTGTTCACGTCCGTGGTGCTGGCCGCGGCGGCGGCGGCGGCGGCAGCTCTCTCTGCTGGCATCTGTGAAAGGAGCCAGCTTCCTCTGCCACGGATGGAACTTCCCCTGGCTCTGTAAGATTGAAATGAATCCCTTCCTCCATGACTGTGCGTGGTTGGACGTTCATACATTCCTTCTGCTCCGACCCTCAATCCACGGAGGGACCTCCTCGGGGGCATCACTGGTGTTCCCTGTGGGGTCAAGACAAGGTCTTGCTCTGTGTCTGGTTGGATGTTCATCCCAGCAATGAGGAGCTGACTGTAACAACATATATAAATACACACACACACACACACGTATACATATACATATACATATACATATACATATACATATACATATACATATACATATACATATATATGTGTGTGTATATAAAATATACCATGATCATAGTCTCTTCCCACCAGTTGTAGGCAGCCTGGGCTGGCCTTGAACTTGTGATTTATTTTTTTAATTTTAAGAATGACAGAGAGAGAAGGGCTGGGGGAGGAAGAGAGAGAGAGGGAGAGAGAATTGGCACACCAGGGCCTCAGCCACTAAATCATACTCCAGATGCTTGTGCCACCTAGTGGGCATGTGCGACCTTTTGCTTGCTCACCTTTGTGCGCTTGGCTTAGGTAGGATCTGGAGTGTCGAACATGGGTCGTTAGGCTTCGCAGACAAAAGCCTTAACTGCTAAGCCATCTCTCCAGCCCCAGGCTTGTGATGTTTGAACCTTGGCCTCAAGTGTGAGATTATAGGAGTCACGACCACCACACGCGCTCTCAAGGAGTCTTGATCTGCCAGGCGTCTGTCAGGCCTGCGTGCCGGGCCTATGCAAGGGTGGGAGAGCAGGCACCAGGGAGACTGCGGGCGCTGTGTGGCGGAGCCTGACTCGAGTGCTCCAGGGTCTGCCCACGATGACGCCTTCTTTCCTAGGATGAGGTATATGTGATAACACAGGTAGAGATGGCCAAAGGCTCTACTCATGCATGCAGTTTATCTTTGCTAGGACCAAAAAAACCTCCTCCAAGCCCTCTAAAACTTGGCCACATAACAAAGACCCAAGTTCAGGTGATTTGTGTGGTGGGAGACTCTTCTTCGGACAGGAAGGCCTCTTGAAAACGGGGTGTGGGCTTCCCTACTTGTCCTCTCAATTTAGGGGTCACAGACATTGACAGGCCCTGCTGTTCGCTGAGAATATCTGATTTTCTTTCCCGAATACGGTGTAAGACAGTTTCCACAACACCTCCCCGCTGTGGCTGGGGATGTTAGATGTTCCCGTGGTCACCGAAAGTTTCTATTTGAAGAGCAAAAATATTTCTAGAGTTTGAGGTGAGAAGTCAGAATGCAAAGACCCCTCAAAGAGCAGAAGGTTCCTGGCAACACAAGCCCGTCAGTCATCACGGTTACTCTGAGGTCAAGCCAGGGGGGTCTCAAGTGCCAGACCTGCCTGGGCTACGCACGAGCAAGTTCAAGGCCAGCCTGGGTAACCTGAGACCCTGTGTCAAGATAAAAAGTGAAAAGAAGACTGGGGATATAGCCTGGTGGGCGAGTGCTTGTCTAGCATCTGGGTGACCTTAGGTTCAAAACATGGTTCTACCAAATAAACAGCCCCTCCGACAAACAGAAACAAAGCACAAACAGAAAGAAAGAAAGAAGAAGAAGAAAGGAAGGATGGAGGGAAAGAAGGAAGAAAGAGAGGAAAGGTGAGAAGGAAGGAAATCTATACAGTACCAGGAACTAACTAGACATCATCAGAAGCAAAGAGCTGGTGCCCTCAGAGGCCCCCAGAAATCTTCATTATGTGCTCAAGTTTTCTGGGGGTCCTGGAAGAGTGTTTCTAGGTGCCTGTGAAGACAAGATGCACAAATGAGCCATCAGTCGACTCTGTTGTCACACACAGTATGTCGTCTGAAAGACAGCGCCATTGTGTGGACCCACAACACTCATGCCAGGTGGGCCCAGGCAGTCCACGCGCTGCTGGCCCCTCAGGAAAGCCTCCCCCCTTGGTGGAGGGGCGTGAAAGTCTGGTCAAGGCAGGAGTCGCCAGGGCGGAAGGGAGGTGACCACGGCCCTTCATGGAAGGACAGTTGGCCGAGCGCAGCTGAGCTTGGCTGGGGGGCACAAAGCAGTGCCATGTCCTCTCTGCCCACGGTGCATGGGTTATGCTGGTTCCTCACCCTGAGCGAGACCCTGGGGTGCTTGGGTACCCTGGCATGAGGCGTGTCTGATGTCCCCTCTTGAGACCTCCACCTCCAGAGAGCCATTGGTCATAGGCAGAGATAGGCACAGGGTTGACCTTCCAATTGTCCTGTCTCACTCACCCTTCTTGACCCTTTCCCCCGAACCAGCCGCCAGTCTTGGCTGGGTGTTCCTTGCAGCACAGGACACCGTGGGGGCCTAGACGGAAGCCTGTGTCTTTCAACCCGCAGACTCCCAAGTCCTGGAGGCTGGCCCCTGGGGAACAGAGAGAGATGCCTGGAGAGATCAGGATGGTCCTAAGAACGCTCCCGTCAGGCTCTGAGTTTCATGCAGGCTCCTGTGGAGAGGCTATCGATGGGGGCCGGGGAACCCGCATTTTCTCTGTTATCTGTGCATTCCTCCTCCGGCCATGCAGTTCTCACTTCCGCCCTGTGGTCAGGCGATGCAGACTAAACGTCTTGGGAGACCAGGGTCCTCTGAAACCACTAGGCACTCAGTTTCGGAGACTCAGGAGCATTGAGCAGAACCTGGGACAGCCTGCTCTGTACTACTGTTTTTTTTTTTTTTTTTTTGAGTCCGAGTCTCACTTTGTAGCCCAGGCTGCCTTCGAACTTGTGATCCTCCCACCTCTGCTTCGGTAATGCTGGGATGACAGAAGCGTACCAGCATGCCCGGCTCCCAGCCTACACTTCTGGGGTTGCCTCTGGGGTTCTGGTCACTATGACCCTCCAAATCTACCCTCACACTTGTCCTCAGGAGCTCAGGACTCACTCTTCCTCTCAGCTTTGCAGCTGCGTGACAATTCAATCTTCATTTAGGAGTGAATGGGGGCACACGTGGGTCTAGGAAACAGTCTCAGGTGCCTGGGCGTCTTCTACTGGGGAGCCAGCCGGGTGGGTGGCAGTGGCTCCTTAGCTGCTGGCAACAGGTAATTCATTTATTCTCCCACACACAGGTGCGTGGCTGCCAGGGCCTTAAATCCTGTTGCCACACAGCGGCGGGGAGGCCTGTTCAGTAAAGGTCTCCCTTTAGTCAGGCACTGGCCTGATTTTTTATTTTATTTTTTTAAGTTTCTGAAAGTTAATCCATCTGCGTGGAGGATTATCCATAGCTGCCTCCCCTTAGCTGCTGCTCCACGATAATTTCAGACCAGAGAGAGAAATTTCAGGCATGCGGCTGGGTCACTGAGGCAAGGCCACAGGCAGGGAAGGCAGGGGACAGAGATCTGGGCAGAGACACGAGTAAGGCATGCTGGGTGTGGTGGTGGTGGGGACACTCAGGGGTTCAGAGACTCAGTAGCAGGTAGGAACAGTGAACAAGATCACCAGGGAGTGTGGGGGAGACTGCAGCCTGTATCCTGCAGCCCCGGGGAGGCCGAGTCCTGGGTGTGGGCAGCGGAGAAGGCCCTCCTGATGGGAAGGTCAGAAGCAGGTGCCTGCGGCTCCCACAAGTCTGCAGGCCTGATTGTCTTGACCCCCCGCCCCCCCCCCCCCCCCGGAGCCTCTTCAAGCCTGGAATTGATAGTTAACATTTAGTACTCAAGAGAGTTCACATAAAAATCTGGGCTTCTGGCTTCTCTGGAAAATTTAGAGGACACCCAACTCTTGGTCTGTTTTGTTCTAAGCAGTGGTCAGCCATTGTCAGGTAGTTCCCTGTCTTTGTTTGTTTGTTTGTTTGTTTTGGTTTGGTTTTTCAAGGTAGGGTCTCACTCTAGCCCAGGCTGAGCTGAAATTCACTATGTAGTCTCAGGCTGGCCTCAAAATCGCGGCGATCCTCCCACCTCTGCCTCCCGAGTGCTGGGATGAAAGGCGTGCGCCACCACGCCCGGCTTAGTTCCTGTCTTTTGTGACAGGCCTGGGATGCTGTGTGCCCAGCCCTGCCTTGTCCTGTGTCCAGAGCTGGGCAGGTTTCCTTTCATTGAAAGGTGTGGGTTTTGTCACACGTTCCTGTATGCATTGCGCACAGTGGCTGGTCCAGGCCAGAGGAGGTTGTGCAGGGGACAGGCGTGAATGATGTGGCCAGAGAGGGGACAGGCCGAGGGGGCGGCATATCACTCCAGAAAGGGAGAGGGAGAGACAATCCAATCTTCCCTGCCTCCCAACATGTCTACTCTACAGTTGTCTTCTAAGCATTCTATAACATCTGGAGGGGCTGCCCTTTGTGCGCCCCAAGTTTTACAGTGACTGTTGTCACCGTGCAGGGGGACAAAATGTATGGTGTGGGCAGGGTAAGTCACTATCAACTTTGCCTCAGGCAGAGGAATTTAGGAAGGTTATTTATTTGGTTTTTTAACTTTTTATTGACAACATCTGTGGTGTTTCCAATGCGAATGTTATATTCCCCCACAGCCTCGGGTATTTTTGATTAAGGTTAAGTCTCCAGCAGTCTGCTGGAGGAAGTGTCACGGGGGCAGATCCTGGGGTCAAAGCTCTAACGTGTGTTTGCGGCTGGATTTTGATGCCAGCCCGCAGATGCGGAGAGGGCCGTTTGAGCTCAGGCTGTTCACGTTCGTGGTGCTGGCGGCGGCGGCGGCAGCTCTCTCTGCTGGCATCTGTGAAAGGAGCCAGCTTCCTCTGCCACGGATGGAACTTCCCCTGGCTCTGTAAGCTTGAAATGAATCCCTTCCTCCATGACTGTGCGTGGTTGGATGTTCATACATTCTTTCTGCTCCGACCCTCAATCCATGGAGGGACCTTCTCGGGGGCATCACCGGTGTTCCCTGTGGGGTCAAGACAAGGTCTTGCTCTGTGTCTGGTTGGATGTTCATCCCAGCAGTGAGGAGCTGACTGTAACAACATATATAAATACACACACACACACACATATATATATACATATATATGTGTGTGTATATAAAATATACCATGATCATAGTCTCTTCCCACCAGTTGTAGGCAGCCTGGGCTGGCCTTGAACTTGTGATTTTTTTTTTTTAATTTTAAGAGTGACAGAGAAGGGCTGGGGGAGGAAGAGAGAGAGAGGGAGAGAGAATTGGCACACCAGGGCCTCAGCCACTAAATCATACTCCAGATGCTTGTGCCACCTAGTGGGTATGTGCGACCTTTTGCTTGCTCACCTTTGTGCGCTTGGCTTAGGTAGGATCTGGAGTGTCGAACATGGGTCGTTAGGCTTCGCAGACAAAAGCCTTAACTGCTAAGCCATCTCTCCAGCCCCAGGCTTGTGATGTTTGAACCTTGGCCTCAAGTGTGAGATTATAGGAGTCACGACCACCACACGCGCTCTCAAGGAGTCTTGATCTGCCAGGCGTCTGTCAGGCCTGCGTGCCGGGCCTATGCAAGGGTGGGAGAGCAGGCACCAGGGAGACTGCGGGCGCTGTGTGGCGGAGCCACGTGGGAAATGTGGTGTTAGCCAGGGCTTCATGGAGGAGGCATTGTGGGAGCTCTGATCCAGCGGAACATTCTCAGCAGATACCGCACCTGACAGGAGAGCTCGAGCTTCTTTCTTGGTAAACCCGCGTGACTCTCGTTGGGACAGCCGGGTGGGGGTCCTAAGGGTGCCTCCCCAGGCCTCAGAGTGGCACCCGCTGAACAGATTGGCCTGCTTCTTCAATCGTTCCTTCCCCACCGTCATAATCTGGGTTCCAGGAAGGCAGCCTAGAGCCGCATCCGGTGACGCGGCCTCGTTTGCTGGGTCCTAATTACTGAGGCTGGCTTCAGTCCTCACTGTCCATTTCCAGCCCCTGGTCTCTGGGTAGCCTCCCCCCCATCCGCCCCACCCACCCACCCACTCAGTACCTCTGGAAACCAGAGTGGTGTCAGCCCAGCCAGCACGGACAACAACGGACGTTAATTGCATCCCAGAGGAGGCTTCGCTGAAGTTGGGGGTCACTCCACTGTGGCTTCTAAAAGTGCTCTGTGCATCCTCGGCAATGGAAGAGGGAAGGAAAAAGGCAGGGCAGTCCCAGCTGAGCAGGCTGCGAGGGAAGCAAAGAGGCCTTCGCGGGCCCAGAAGGAGAACAGAGAGGAGAGATGTAGCAGACTCTAATGCCAAATCCCGGCTGTCCTCTGTCCCTAATGTAGGTGAGGACACTGAACCTTAGGTGCAGCGATTGAATCCCCCACAGTTTTGGGTATGAGACATTTCCTGTCCCCAACAGGAGCCCACCGTAGACTGAGAAGTCCAGAGCAGCATGATCATGTTCAGGCTGCACCATCAATCTTTCTCTCCTGGCAGTGGACTTATGCCAGTTGTATGTGCAACAGAGTACCGCCTCTCTCTCTCTCTCTCTCTCTCTCTCTCTCACACACACATAACAACCAGCTAGGTGACCATGACCAGCAATCCTAGGATGCTGGCAGGGGAATTCAAGTCAGATGTGATGCCCATTTCTTTGGAAACACGCCTTCCCCACCTCCACCCCACCGCAGGGGATAAATGTGCCAACTGGGCAGAACGTGAAGTAATGTTGGCTGGCAGGGGGGCACCTTACCAGCCCCCTGATGCTGTTTTCTGGATTCTTCTCCTCTGTGCCCCTCCTTCAAGTCCTCTCAGGACCAGAGAGAAAGAGCAGGATGGGGCTGGCGGTGGGGCCTTCTCCACCCCACTACCAGCCCCCTAGAGGCCCCCTGGAGGTGCCTTCTCCCCAGCCCTGAGTTGAAAGGAATCACCTGTCTGTTTTTGGCACAAATACCCTCCCGAATGCCATAAGAATCTAGTGACCTTCACTCTGGTCTCCATGACGACAAGATGGTATATGTTTAATTAGTTCAGGCTTATTTTAGGACCAATTTTCTTTTATTTTAGGGCAATGCGAGCTATGATAACTGTAAGCATGTTTACGAGGCGCGCGAGGCTTAGCTGAAATGTGCCAACAATTCTAGTCAAACAGATGGTGACCCCTGATTCAACTTGCCCTCATCCAATTATTCAGCTGTATTTAATTTTCCTCGGAGTGACTCACATGCCATACACCCATCTGTCCTCTAGGTGGCACTAAAGACCACCTTTATGGCTGTAATAACCAGTTGAACGCAGGGTCTGGGTGAATTTTGTCTGGCCTGGGCTGGAGAAGATAAGGAATTTCTGCATCTGAACAATAGTTTCTACCTAATATCAAGTGATGTGAAAGGGTGGGAAAGAATTGGGTCAAAATGTATGTGATTTGGCTATGAGCTGTCCTTAATATTCATTCCGAGGAGGGATTTTGAGAGACTTTCCAGGTTTAATATCCTCTCAGATAATTTGCTTGGGAGTTCAAGGGGTGTTGTAGTGTTAGAGTTGATTTAATGATTGTGAAAATGTTCTGTTTGCCTTTTGAAAACCTCTTTAATTTTAAGTAGCCACCAGCCCACCTAGTTAGAGCCTGGAGTGCCTGCTGAGCGGGAGTTTTGCTTTTTAACCTCTGATGGTTTTCACACACCTTCCACACTGGACAAGCTTACAATGTCTCTGAAAACCAATGGCGTTATTAAGAGGTGTGGAATTGCTCCCTAAATATCTTTTGAACAGCAAGAACTTTGTGGTGGACAGGCAAGGAGTCAGTGGCCGTGGTCTACAACCACCAGAGACAGGATTTCTCAGAATCTGTAGAACAGCTAATTACTTACTCAGCTCCCTCCTACCCCGTGTCATCTCATCCCCTCACTCCCTAAACACTCAACCTGTCAATCAGCATGGCTCGGAAAACTAGACCAACATGGGGGTTCAGACAGACCTGAGTCAGGGCTTTTCAGGTTGCTTTTTTTTTTTTTTTTTTTTTTTTTTTGGTATGCATTAACACAATCTTGTAGCGATTTATATATTTATTTTCCCCCATGAATATTTCACTTTACAAATTCTTCTTAGAACACCGTACATCTTCCTGGTCCCGCTGTGAATCAAAGAAGCACGGATTCAACCCAAGCCCACAACGACCCCCGCGGGCGCAGACATCCTGGTGCGGAAACTGTTTCTAGAGACAACCAAGTTGTGTTTCTGCAGATTCATGGCAGAGGGTTCAGTCAACATGTTTGGCTTCCCCGGAACTTCTTGGTTCTCATTTTGTTTCAGCTGAAGCACAAAATGGTGGCGGGGAGTGCTCCGCAGCCCCCCGCCGACCGTCCCCCGAGCCTGCGTCCGGGAGGCCTGGCTCTCGTGCTCCCGTCTATGCGGCCTCCGCTCGGTCAGGTCACTTCACACTAAGCACGCGTGAGTCTTCAGGCCAGGAGAGGCAGGGTTTGCTGCTGCGCGTTACAGAAGGCTGCTGTCGGGTCTGATTGATGGCAGAGAGCTACGTGCAGCAGCCTGGACGTGACCCCGGGGCTGACCAGCAAGCGACCCTTGTCAAGTCACTCCCCTGTGGGCAGACGCGGCTGCACCCCGTTTATGTCTGGGACACTCAAGCTCAGCTTCCTGGGCCCACTTGTGGCTGTACTATGGGATGCAGGGGGCTCCTGGGGAAGGGAAGGGGGTGTGTCAAGTCCAGCTACCCAGTGCAGGCAAACTGATTTTATTTAACTCCCTCATCCTGGGATTTGCCGGCCATCTTGAGCTTGACACCTTTATCCTTACCACATTTAGGTCACTTTTTTGGGAGGAGGGGTTTGTCCCTCCAAATTAATTAAATTGTTAAGAAGAATTGAGCCAAGCACCAAAGGGGAATAAGTGTGCCCCATCTAGAACCCTAGGGTCTCTAGAATTTCTGGTCTGAGGGTAGAGACCCTTGGCTGCATGCCTTATCCACAGTCCCAGGGACAGATTGACAGGGAGAAAGATGCTTTGGAAGAGCCTCTTGGAAGGGTTATCACCTGTCCTCCTTAGCGCCCTCTGGACTATGGGTATGCCTGTTGGACTAGGAACAAGAGACGTCTTCCTCATGGGGAATGTCAAGGGGTGTGTGTGTGTGTGTGTGTGTGTGTGTGTGTGGTGTATGCACACACAAGTGTACTCATACACTCATATACACAAGCAGTCCAGGGCTTGGCGTGGAAATCAACTCTAGGACCCTTTTCCAGCATGGCTCCTCGCAAGCTGGGCACAGAGCCCACCTCCAGGAGGGCAGGAAGGAGAGAAATAAGTAGAAGAGTGTCAGGCAAGGGCCTCTGCGGGCAATACGCCAGATAGCCACATCATCACTGGAACAAATACCCAAAAAAAACCCATGCTTTCTCCAGACCTGGCTTTAATATGGATTTATGCATGCTATATAATCGGTGTCTATGTTCTCCTATGTAACTACTGTCTATTAAAGAAGCCTTCAGCCTCGGTCGAGGGCTCCGCCCCATCCACACTGCCCCTTGTCCCACTGTCGTGGAGTGTCGTGAAGATCCCAAAGTTTGGTGGATCCCCGGACATCATTTGCTTTTCTTTGTTCCGAAGACATGCTACTTGAGTATTTTCGTGAGGCTGTCTGTGTCTTTACAAAGAAACCAAGAGACAGGGTGGGGCGCTGTCTGCAAACGGGAGGTCCTGCTGGGTGCCTGAGCTGACCAGGGGACACGGGGCCAAAGAAAGGCTTTCCTCTTTGCTGTGACTTGTGGGCCCCCAGGCTCACTAGCGGGCCCTGAAACTCCCCTCCTGGCCGCTCTTAGCTCCTGCACCTCTGTCCCCACGGCTCGTCCCTACTCTGCTCATTTGCAAGAGTCCTGCGAGGATCACCTCAGTAGTGTGAACCATCTCTAAGCCAGCTTCTTCCGTAGTGGCAAGCTGGAGCCCCCTCCCCACTTTTTTTTTTTTTAATTTCTTTTTTTGTTTTTTTTTTGAAAAAAGCCAACGCTTTCTTTTCCCTGAAGGTGGCAGTGAAAGAAAAAAAATGAATCCCTTTGAAGAGTTTGGAATTTTATCACAAAACAGATGGAGCACTGGGCATCCCCGTTGTCCCCCTGTGTGCCCGGGAGCACCGACAATGGAAACAACAGTCCCCCCCCCACAATGGAAACGACAGCCCCCCCCCCCAAGGCGGTGCTGCGGTGTGCGGGGACACGGTGGCTCTCCTGGAAGCATGGCACCCTGGCGCACTGGCCTAGCACTAAGTGACCGCCAGCTCAGCCAGCCTCCTCGTTCCTTCTCCCCCTCTTAGTCCCTTACCAGGGTAATTGAGGATCATAATGCTGGGGAAGGAGCGCCGCGGCTCCCGCGGGCTGTCAGGTATCTGCCCGAGTCTTCATGTCATCCGTCAGCATTGAGCCTCTCTGTCGTCTCTCCTCAGCCTTCAGCGTCGCGTGCTCTCATCGCGTTCATTATCTCGGCTCAGACCGGCCCTCCCCCCCACCACCACTCCCCCCCCAAGCCAGTAAATGCATCTTTGTGCAACTCTCAGTCTCCGATTATGAATCGATGATCATGTGGTATAAGAGAGATAGATGGCTTTTAGTTGCATCTTGTCTCCCCTAATTGTAAAATATTAGTTACATTACACTGTGTCTTTTGATTAATGGAACTTATTTGGAGTAGCCTATTCAAACCCTCCCCCTTCCACAGTCCTCCACTGACTTTTGAGAATTGAGTGATTTCACTTAAAGCAGACAAATAGGCCCTTCAGTGAGGAGATAGCAGGGCTGCGATACTGTGGGCCAGACAGGCTCTGCCAACAGTCCTGTGTTCCCCGAGGAAGGCTCCAGGCCGCCCGTGGGCGAACCCCGCGCCGCCAGTCTGTGCTGGACGGGAACTTTGTGCAGCTCACCCCCTCTTGGCAGACAGAACCCATCTTGCTGACTTGCAAAACAGGATGTGAAACGAAATTTAATTAAAATTAAATAAATTGCAGATCGCCACATTCCCACATCCAGCTTGAGGGGAGCCAGTCAAATCTGGACTTTGATGGGTTTCAGCTCTGGCTGTGTAAGTCGGGCTCTTTCCTCCCCTCACAGGACCTGGCCTCAAAACAGCCTTGGGCCAAACACGCCGGTCACAGGAGGAGACGTTTGTCCTTTAATTCACAACTTAGTTGGCACAATTTATTTGGATATTGTTTATTGATATAGTCCTTGCCATGCTAGAGGGAGATGGGTGGCAAAATCCCTTATCAGACACATGGTCTCAGCCACGAGGCTGAGGAGAGATGGATCCCTTATAAATAACCACAGACTGCCCTTCGCTGGAAATTCAAGGACATACTCACTTTCAACCTATCAGCTCAATTAAAGAGGTCTATCCCTGTCTGTGTGTTTAATGTCTCTATCTTGGAGAGAAAAAAAGGGAGACTTCCTAAACAAACGCAACTACCCAAGAAAGACATTGCCGCTCAGAAGGCCAGCACATGTTCATGCTGTTCAGAGTACATGAAGATTCTCCGCTCTATTTTATAGGATCTGCTTCGGGTTTTATTCTGACCCTTGGATGTCTCCCCCTTTTTATTTGCATGATTCTGGTGGGCACCAAAGCTTTTGAATTTCCGGGGACACGCTTTTCCATTTAAACGTACTAGAGGCAAAAGATTGGTTTTATTATGTGTATAGGAAGCTGGTAACGTTTTACTATATTGTTTTTAAGGAAAAGAACAATGTGCTCATGGCTGCCAGCAGAGCTCGCCTGCCTGAGTTTCCAGCTCATTCCGGGGACGAGCTGCCTAGCACACATGTAGACTGTGGACTGGAACCCTGGTCCCCGTCCAGCTCTGTGACCTGGGCTGACATCGTCAAGCTCTGACAACAACACCCACGTTGGTGGTGGGTTACCAGCTCAGATGCCCCGATGTCTCCCTTCTGCCGACTGAGCCCAGATTTGGGAATTTATACATTTCATTTTTTTTTTAATGTGTATTTTAGAATCCTCGCTTTGAGGCAAGTGCGTGCCTGAGGACTCTTTGTTCTGAATACCCAGGGACTTTTTCAAATGTCAGCTGAGTTCGGGCTGCTCTGTGGAGGAAAGCTCCTTAGGGCTGAAATGCACTTTCCCCCAATTTCCACCAGCCGCGTCACTCACTTACTTAGGCACATCCGTCATATTTTGAGGGTCTTTTATAGAATATTCTTAATGCAGCATGCGAATGTGTATTGACAGTTGCTGGCACTTTTATATATTCTGCGATACACATTTATCTGTTATGGATCCATAATGCCAAGTGTGTAGTAAAAAGCTGTATCAAAAGGCAGTTATCTTGTGTGCATAAAACGCTCTCACTCAAGTTGCTTTAATTTCCTTACTCCAGCCCCTGGACTCCCACTTTACACTGATATACACTGATATACACTGATGGACCTCGATATTTCATCTGCATTAAGTCTGCACCTGAAGGCATGGTGGCGTACCTAAGGCGAGGTGGCAGGTCTGCCTCTTGGTGTGAGAGCCCAAATCAGCGCATGAGTCTATACCTAGCCCTACGACTCTGATGCTCCCTCCATTGGACAAGGCTTTTTTTTTTTTTCTTCCCATGGGGATTAGTTGGAGAGGAGGTGGCCAGAACCTTTGGGGACTCTAGCTCTGTTGAATAACAGTTGCTGGCATTTAGAGTCCCGGCCTTAGATAAAGTTGATCCCTAGCTCTTGACACTGCTGACGTATTGAAGAGAGTTACCCCCGTGGTGCTTGGCTACTCTGTCTGAGAAAGATACACTCACCAGCCCCTTTGCAGATGGGGAAACTAAGGCTTTTGAGGTTGAGGAAAGTGCTACTAGGGTCAGAGTTGTGTACCCCCAACACCAAGGTCAAGGTGTCTTCTTGTTCACACCTGTTCACCTGAGTTGTCAGTAATTCCCTGATTTAGCCTAACCCCAAAGAGTCAATGAGATGGTGCATTAAACCTGGGGGAGGGCAGCTGCGGAAACAGAGCAACCTGCGCCACGCCCTACTTTCCCACATCTTATTTATTTATTTATTTAAGAGAGAGAGAGAATGGGCGCTCTAGGGCCTCCAGCCACTGCAAACGGACTCCAGAAGCGTGCTCCACCTTGTGCATCTGGCTTTATGTGGGATCTGGGGAATCGAACCTGGGTCCTTAGGCTTTGCAAGCAAGCGTCTTAACTGCTGAACCATCTCTCCAGTCCCTTTCCCACATCTTAAGGAAGCAGAAACCCCTTCTATTGGGAAGATACTCCCTGATTCTCCCTTTTCTGGTTTCTAAGTCATATCTGGAAAAGAGGGAGCTTGGAATGCTCAGGCGTCAGAAGCAGCTTTTCCACAGTGGGGTTGCCGGAAAGGAAACAAAAAGTTAAGCAGGGATAGGTTGAGGCTTGATAAAGTACCTGGATGGGCCTCTATGTTGTATAGGACCAGCTGATGAACCTGTGTGGTGGCATATGCCTGGCACCCCAGCACTCAGAGGTTGAGGCAGGAGAAGGGTGAGTTTGAGGCTCGTCTGGGGTTGCATAGTGAGTCTTTGTATCTAAAATAAACAAATAAAGATCTGCATGGTGCAAGAGGCTGAGACAAGATGATCAGGAGTTCGAGACCAACCTGAGCTACATAGTGAGTTCTGGGGATGCCTGAGTTAAATAGAGAGACCCCATCACAAACAAACAACCAGCAGAGGCTGGGGCCATCTGGTAGGCAGTAACCTCTGGAGGGTGCTTCTCTGTCCCTCCATGTTACATATGAAATGGCATGTGCAATGGCTGTCAGAGAGCTATAAAGCTGGACATGCATGTAAGCAAAGTCAGTGATAGTGTTAACGGTGTAAACAAGGAAAAGAAAAAGCAGGCGCCACATCTGTTAGTTAGGGCTGCACGACCTGGAAAGTGAAGTAGAAATGTCAGTGTAGCTTGTAGCTTGGCTTCGTGTATTTTTTCTTTTTAAATTAAAATAAACATCTGGTTGTCTGAATACAAGCGCTCACCCCCATCCCTGTCCCATTTCAGCCAAACTGAGTGTAAAGCCTGTCTTAATTGACTTCAGGTTAGGGGAGTCTGGAAACCCAGCTCATTCCCAGAGCGGTGGACCCCTGGGTCTATTGGGTGCCTGGCTAGGTTAAGACAGCAATCACAAACGCATGCTGCCAAGACGAGACCCTGAGCCAAGCAGCCTCCTTGCCCAGAGCAGACCTCAGCACTGCAGAAGAGCAAGACGAAAGATGGGGCAGCTAGAGTGCAGGACAGGGGGACTGCCGGGAGGAGGTGGCCCGGAGGATACTCAAATCCAGATGCCGAAACTCACGGTGAACTTGGTTAGAAAGCTTTATTTCACAGATTTTACATTCAGGTCTAGTCTCTCCTCTCTCTCTCTTTCTCTGTCCCATTTGCTAAGTATGTGTTTGCTTGGTTGTTTGTAATGATCACAGGAAGTTTTCCATTAGATGTCTTGACACCAGGCTGCTGTCTTCCACTCTTATCCCTAGAGCAGAGTCTGGAGGCTGGAGGATCTTTGGTGGCTCAGAGAAGTGACTCCTGGCTTCTATACACGTGAGCTTCGCCTAGGCACAAGCTGGACTTTCTGGGAGCCCCAGGTTCCCCGTGTATGACATGGGAGGAGCGCCACCACGTTCTAGGCGGTATAAGGGTAAATGGATGCTTGAGTCCTGGTCCTGGCACACGAGGCGAGAAGTTAGCTGGCAAAATACACACCCGCCACAAATAAGGAAGATTTCCTTCCCTTTTGGCAATGTATGTTTCTTCTTTTCCTTCCATTTTAGTAAATCATTTTGGAAGAAAATTTTCTAGCTCTTCTACAGACACCAGCTAACTATCACGAGTCCTTGATGGCCCGTAGCCTTTTTATAACAGTCTGAGGAAGGACAGGTAGTAGACCGTGTTTCTAGAGAGGGCTGGGGGTGCACAGGAGGCCAATTTGTGCAGGGTAGAAGCGTGAACAAAATCTTGACTATTCTGCCAGACGGACTCACTGAGCAGTCGGGGTTTAACAAGATCTTTACATACCAAGTGGGGATCTGCTCAGGAGATGACCACCCCCCCCCCGTCCCCCCCCCACATACATACATGCATACAAAAGGAGACAGACTACATCTGGGTCAATTGTCCCAAATGTTGTCGTCTGTGGTTGTGGGGGAAAGCCCACAGCCGTTCGGATCTCAGGTCAAATGTAACTGGGAAGATCCGGATAATAAAAATCTACTTGTCACCGAGACATTCCTCAACTGTTAGCAATCAATTTGGGGGTGAGCGTGAGGGTGGTGGGAAATACCAAAGGACATCAAAGAAGGTCTCACTCGCAAGACTCTGCTCTGTTTCAAGGCTCTGTAATTTGGGAAGGTTGTGTGCTAAGTAATTTGTGAGCCTCCAAACACACAGGTTATTGTTTGCGGACAGATGGCGCATTGCATTTTATCGCTTTTCCTTCCGTGGGTCCTCATACGCGGGACTGATGTGCATTCTGAAGTCTTTGTCTCCCTGCTAAAATCTCTAATCTAAAACAGGCAATCAAGCAGAGGCAGGCTTTAGAGGCATAATCAGAGTTTTAAAAGCAAAGGGGTAAAGTGGGGAGGGGAGGGAAGAAGGAAGGGGAAAGGCAGAAATCCAACTGCAGTTAGCAGACAGATGTATTTGCGAAGACCACAAGAGGTTATTCGGGTAGTGAAAGTGGACAAATGAGAGGAATTCAGAATCACAGAGGGAGGGAAAGAGGCACCCTCGGTGGGTGGCAGGCACCCGGGCGGGGGGCACTGCCTGGCATCACCCCCAGGTGGGCCTCTACTGGCTTGCGTGGGGAGCTGGGGGTCTTTGTCTCTGCAGGAGGTAGTGGCCTGGCCTGGGAGCCCCCTCTTGGAGCTTCAGCCCCCCTCACAGCTAAATCATGTTGATATCCAGGAAGGAAATGAAATACACGAACTCGCCCTGCTCCTCTCTTCTTCCTACGGTTTTTCTTTTTTATTCTGAAGATAGAATTACTGTTTGTAAGCATCTGAAAGTCATTAGAGGCTCTGCAGTCTGTCAGGTGTCGACGCAAGAAACTGCTGAAACCAAACGGGTGCCTGCACCCAGGGCTGAGAATTTGTCATGTGCTGATGAGGAGTTATAATAATATATGAGCAAATCACAAGCATTCTGCAAATTAATCAAATTTTTCCCCCCTTCTCCCTTGTCTCAGGGAGAGTGGCTTTGCAGGCAGACGTAGGTGAAGCGGTTCTGCTCACAGATGGTCGCTTTGGCATCAGATGGAATTTATATAACAGTAATTCTGAGTCCCTGCCAAAGTAGCAGTGAGCACACCAGGGAGATTGTAGGAGGCGAGTCATGTGGTTTTGTTGAGGTTGTTGTGGGAAGTTTAAGGGGGGAAATCTCAAATTTTCCTTTACTGTTTTTGCCTGAAGGGCCAGAAAAACGGAACGCCATTCTGCCATGGGCGAAATCCGTCACATCTCTCCTTGCCACTTGCTTGGGGAAGAGCGTTTCCCAGCTGTTGCAAGTGCCGCCTGTGACAGCCAGAGCCGCGCTTGCTCCTTACAAGACTGAAGGGGGTTTGGGTTCACAAGGTGGCCCTGCTACATGCTCAAAGGAGACCTGGCCGCGGCCCGCCCGCCCGCGCCACGCGCTCCTCCCCACCTGCTCCCCCTGGCATTGCTAAACCTACCAGGGCTTTTTTTTTTTTTTCTTTCAAGTGTTTTATTAAATGAAGAGTCTAACTGCCCGCACTTTAATTACACACGGGCTCCGTTTATAATTCCTCTGGATTTATTCAAGTAGCTGAAAGCGACGGTGCTGGTGATTAAACTGATCATGTTAGTTTAGCGGGGGTGTCGCTGTGTAATGTGTGTGTCACGAGGTGCCAGTGTGTGCCCACACGCAGGGGCTTGTCCTGGGGTCTCCCCCCCTATCCCGCTCCAATGGCCCTCCTCCTGGGGGGCAAACCTCACCTTGCATGGGACAGAGGGACCCAAGAGTTGACCTTCTGGGTCTGCTGTTGAGGGACCAGTTCCCCCCCGCGGGGGCCTTTTTCTCTGCGGAGGGAAAACGATAGCAAGATGGCGTTGAGACGGCGTTATGCAACGGTCCTGCTGTTTTCTCTTCCTAATGCGCAACCCTGCCCATTTGTTTTGGTTTACGTGACTACAGAGAAATAAGTGGATTAGACAGAAACTTTAGCATGCTTCATTGCAGCTGGGTGCCGACATCTGTCACTCCTCAGCACATTCTGGAATGCCGACAGGAGAAAGCAAAGTCTCACACCTTTGATTTGTAGAGAAAGCCTTTTATAGAGGAGAAGAAAAGAGAAGAAAGGAACGGTATTTCTTTTGTGACTCCACAGAAGAAGAAGAAGAAGAAGAAGAAGAAGAAGAAAAAAAAAAAAACCTACCACTCCTCAGGCTTTATTTATTTATTTATCTATTTATTATTCACTTATTTATTTAGTGCGTGCAACGTGAGTGGTACTCCGTGATGGGCTGAACGGATGCTGGAAACTTTATATTTTCATCTTTCCTTTTAACTTTGTACATTTCCATTATCCTGGGACCCAATTTGGTGAATTGGGCACGATAAAAAAAAAATAGTGGCTCTTTTAAACTCTCCAGGGTGCCATTTCTATGGGTGCTTGGCATGAGCGTGGGCAGTGGGTGGGGGTCACTGACAGAAGGACGGATGTGCGATCCTCTCCCACGCCGCACAAGCCCCACCCTACAAGAAGCATGCCAGCTACATTTCACAGGTAACCTCAGGCAGCGGCTTCTGCTGGGCTGGTTTCTATTCACCAGGCACTGTTTTGGAGAGTTCCCTCTTCTGCCTGCCTTGTCTTTTGAGTGGGACATGGGGCACACCCTTGGGCGCAAGCCATGCCCGTGGTGTTGGCCCCCTCTCATATTTAAACTGTACCATGAGACAGAAACTACAGCTGATGCCATGAAAGAGAAACTATAGCTAATGCGTTCATCTTAAGGCACACGATGGAAAACAGGAAGCCATTGAACTCGAGAGAGGCCACTTGTTTATTTCACTGGGTGTGTTTAGGAATGTAACCCATCTGGAGGAGAAACAGACGCAAAAACCTTCACCCCTCTCCCACCCACTCCCAGCAAGGTGAGGCAGGCTCTTAAACTCTGACACCCCCTAGAGCCCTACTGGGCACGCTCAGGAGTGCGTTGTGCCAGAGGGTGAGGGTGCCAGGCGGTGAGTCCCAGAAGCGGGTGGCAGGCTACAGTCACTGCCTCAGGGAAGCTCTTGCCAGACCTTCTGACTTTTCCAAAGAAACTGGAAATCCATGTTTTTACGTGAAATCTTTTTGTTTTTAAAACATTGGCAGTGCACTGCAATTTTTTAAAAACTAGTGTTGGGACAAAAAAAAAAAAAAAAGTGTGTGTGGGTCTCTAGCTTGCAACCGCCAAGATGGAGGGAATATAGTGATGTGTGGAGAAGGAGGGTCTCAGGTCAGGGGGCGCGGTGTCTTTTTAGCTCTACCCCCAAAGTGGCCTGATTGTAGAGGACAGGAGAGAAGAGAGGGCACCATTTTGTGGAGCTGGGCTGTGCTTCAGGGAACAGAGAATGCAAAGCCAGCCAGCGGAGCTATGATGCACGTGAACTTGGCCAAGACCTCCAAGGCCGTCCGTGAGCTTGGAGAACAAGAGGATGGCAGGGACTGAAGTCACACAGGCATGAGCCATGGGACTTTCCCGAGGAGGAAACCAGCGAGGGCGGGGAAACAACCCAGGGACTGAACAAGGCCCTGGAGGGACAGCCTGTGGGGGCCGGGTGGTGGATATCTATGGGGTCACCTGTTAGGAGGAGTGACAGAGACAGAAAGGCAAGGTTGTAGGACAGCAAGGGGATGCAGGGGAGCAGAGGGGGTCATGTGTGCCCTCCCCACAAGACCAGAAACTGAGAGGAACCTGTCCCCGGTGAGCTGTCCTGTCAGGGCCCTATTTCTACTCCAGGTCCAGCTGTCCCCAGTCTACAAAAGGGGAGGGTGTGGCCTGGGCACAGGGGATCACCAGCCTTAGGGAAGCAGCTTTCAGGAAAACTCCTGCTTCCTCAGTTACCCAGCGCCTCCTATGCATACCCATGTGCCCAGCCGTCTACAGGAAAGGGAGAGAGCCGCTGGCCCCCAGAGCATTATGAGGCCCACCAGGAAGCCTGTAGCCGTTCGTGCCTTTGCAGACAAGTGCACCTCTATGGGTCTCAAGGTGGAGTCATGGTAGGTCTCAGTGGAAAATCGGGGGTAGGCAGGGACAAGTTTCTAGTAGGAATGGCAGTGTACTTTAGACAGGAAGGGGCCACGAGTTGGCAAGCCAGGCAGCAGAGGAAAGAGGCTGTGGTGAGAATTCGGGGGTCAGGGAGAGCTAGAAAGGTGGGGCCTAGGCAAGCGCAGACACTCGGGAGCTGGTTAGGTGTAGCTGCCCCGGGAATCCTCACTGTGATTCTCAAGGACCCTGTGGTCCCCGTGGCCCTGAGGGTGCCCACAGCAAGATTCACACAGGGCACAGATGACTGGTCTAGCCATCCAGTCTATCTTGTCACTCAGGGGTTCTGATAGCTATGTGTGGCCCGAGAACCTTCAGGAGGAAATACTGGAGCATTAAATGTATGACTAACAGGTCCACACCTGCTGGCCTTAAAATCATTCCCTTTTTGACTAGCACCCTAATTTTACGTTAAGTTTTCAAATTAATTTATTAAAACATAAAACAAGCTTCGTTTTAGTAACAGTATACAGCTCCGATTCCCTAGCTTTTCTTTCCCTGAGACCCCCCCCCCACACCCACCCTCCCACCTAATCCATCCCAAGAAATGTCCTGCCCTCATATGCTGGCAAGAGAAATCAGAGTTTCTGAGGGCGGGGGGCATTAGTTCTGGTCCCCAGGGCCACCTTTCTGGTGGCCACTACCCCTCCCTTTGTCCTCTCCTACCATTTCTTTCAATATTAAATGCCTCGCCCAGAGACAAGCTCTCAGTATCATTAGAGTATTATTATATTACACATCTAAAAATCTTCAAAAAAGGAAAGTAAGTTCATCGACCCTTTGAAGGTTATTTAATGATAAACATAAATGCGTTCATAAAATCCGGGGATGATTTAAGATCCTGGATCAATAGTAGTGTTGAGTGCATGCTGCCGGCCCGCTGACCACCCAGGCAGGCTGGTGGCTCTACAGATCACCACAGCCTGGGGCAAACAAGTAAACACACGGAGGTGAGGGGGAACCACAGTTGCACAGGCGTGGGCATGAAGTTGGGGTGCTGAGGGAAGGCGGAGGAAGGGACGACAGGCTGGACAAGACGTCCCCAGCAGTGGTCCTGTGCCGCGTACAAGTCAGGCAGGGGCTGTACTGGATTCTGGGGGACTCTATTCCCCACCCCTGCCCCAGCCAGACTCCTCTGCGATCTCCTGCTGGAATTCAGCACTGCCTTTCTCCCTGGTCCTGAGCCTGAAGCCACCGGGAGACAGCTCTGACCGCACAGCCAAAACAGCGCCCCGTGGTTCTGCGGCACTGTGACCTCATGCCTCGTCTCAGACCCCACTACGCTGACCCCCATCTGACATGGGGCCGTCTTTACAGGTGGTTTCAGCATTGTCAGGGGGATGGATATGCACACTGATCACCTATATGTGGGCTACCATGCCCAGGCACTTCATAGAGGGAGTGTTTTAATAGTTGCAGCCGCATCTCCCTACGGTCTAAACATTTTACAGCCTTTTAGCTCGTTGACTCCGCACGGCAAGCCACCTCGAGGAGGAGCTAATTATTTGGATGCCCATTTTACAGATGGGAAACCGAGACCTGGAAGGGGGATGGCTGACTCAAACGCGACACAGCCTGAGGGTATGTGAGTTTTGGGATGCTGGTGTTAGACTTCCAAGCCCTAACTCCTGTCCACTGCACTTCCCTGGGAGAGGTGTCGGGCCCCAGGGGCTTGTGGTTATTTCTCAACCCCCAACCCTCGCCAAGCGCTGATGTCTCCGTTGGTAGAGCAAGTCTGGCGTGGTGTTGAAAATGCTCCTTTCCTGAGTTTGTGTGTCACCAGGGAAAGCTCAGACGCACCACCCAGGCTGTGTGGTCTTGGGACCGTGTTTGTAGCTGTGATCATCTCCTCACGTGCAGTGTTGTGACTCTTAGCATTCATTGAACATCAGCAATACAAATTCATTTTTGTAAGAAACTTTGCAAGTAACCTTTTATTTATTTATTTTTTAGTGTAGATGTAAATGGCATAAAGTCTTCTTAGAGTAAGGCTAATTCCTGCAAGTCTCCCTCCAGTTTCCACCGTTAGGATATCTTACATTAGGAGAGAGTATCTGTGTCATAGTGAATGAACCCATATCGATACATGACCATCAAGAAGCCAGTCCCTATTCAGATTTCCGTGTTTTTTTTTTTTAACCTCATTTCCTTGTTCTGTTCCAACCGTCTCCCACTCAGGAGACCATGGTACATGAGCTGTCATGCCTCTTGCTGTGTTTCTGTCTCTGAACATCTCTCAGTCTCTTTCTCATGTTACCTTGGCCATCATGAGGAATATATGGAAGAGTGTCCCTTGGCTGTCATTTGTTAAGTTTAGACTAGAGCTGTGGGGCTGAGAAGGAAATAGAGCTAAAGCGGCTCAAGGGGGCCTTGCCCGCCTAGCTGAGGCAGTGTTTGTTAGGTTTCCCCCTTTGTGAAGTTACTCTACCCCCGCTTCGCACGGTAGGTACGGAGCAGAGGGGCACCTCTCTCTGAGGGAGTGGCCATTCTTCTCTGCCTCCCCGGGGTGGGTGGGGGGCGCCCACGTAAATTCTTTGTTATGCTCAGGGCATCTTGCGGATCCTTCCCTACATATTTACTGATTCAATCATTTATGTCCCAGTGACTTGTGGATATTTATCTTGTGCATTAGGCTATGATTGGGTGTGAGGCTGTTTACTTTGTTGTTGAAACTGTTCCAGCTTTGAGCCTAGGGGCCTCCTCTCTGGCTCTGGCTTGATGGCCTCTTGCATACTCTTGTGGAGGGCTTTTCTTTTTCATTTAAAGCAATTCCTTATTTCATGGCACAAAATGTTGGGGGATCATCTTGTGTATTTCCTGTCCCTTGCAGACTCGGCCATCTCTCCAAGGAGTCTGCTTGTGGTTTGGAGGTATAACGTCCCCCCCGCAGGCTCTTGCATTTGAATTCTTGGTCCCCCGTTGGTGGTGCTGCTTTGGGAAATGGTGGACCTTTTAGGGCTAGGGTGGCCTAGCCAGAGTGGTGGGGTGCTGGGGAGTCCCTTTTTATGAGAACCCTACTTCCAGATCCACCAAGATGTTAGGAGCCGTGGCAGCCTGCCTCTGCCTCCAGATCATCCCACCAACGGACAATGAACCAAATATAAAGTTTCCCTTCTTCAAGTGGCTCCTGTCAGGTGTTTTGTCATAGCTACAAGAAAAGTAAGGCAAAGTTTTGTTCTCTCTCTCTTTTTTTTCATTTTCTTTTTCTAAAGACAGAATGACAGAAAGAGGCAGGTGGATAGAGAGAATGTGCACGCCAGGGCCTTCAGTCACTGTGTGCATCTGGCTTACACGGGTTCTGGGGAATCAAACCTGGGTCTTCTGGATTGACCACTAAGCCATCTCTCCAGCCCCTCAATCTCTTTATCTTTGTGTTTATTTTTTGAGATTATTAGAAAGCAATATCACCACTTCTAGGTGCTCTCGTTGATAAAACACAATGCACATAATATGCACACCTGTCCACCAACTCCACTCTATGACGTGTCTACTTCCTGCATACTAATTTAAGTGTGAGCTGGCAGGGATGTCACCACCCTATTATTGCATGGATCAAAATTCTACTTTTAAAATAAGTACACGTTTTGAGTAGCCTTTTAAATTAAAACCCAAATCACAAGAAATTTAAAACCTCAAATCATTTGTAGTAAGGATATTCCGAAGTGTTTTAGCATCTTTGATTAGATGGATGAATATTTTTTAAAATCTGAAAACATAAATTACGTACCTGATTGGAACCATTCTTGCCTATTTAGAATTAGGGGAAATTTTTTTTAAAGTATAAAATATGCAACAGTAGAAACAGCTCTTTCTGCAGGCCCAGTGCCTGTCTTTAAATGCTAACCCACCTCATTCCCTTGCCTGGCCTTGAGCCTGGAAGAAGGATACAGGGGAGAGCATTGTCATCCTCCCAGTTTGTAGCTTGAGGTTCAAAGCTGCTCGGAGAGACCAGCAGGTGAGGATTGGGGACTCCAGTGCACCTTGGTGGACATCAGAGAGCACCCCCCCAAAGGCCAGACCTGCTGTCACCCCTGAACTCTGTGGAGCCCCAAGGCAGGCTAGTTGCCTCTGGGGGGGTGGAATCTCCAGCATCTCCAATTGCCCCTATAGGTGGAGCCGTTTTCTTACCTACCAGCATGCATTTTGCAAACGTCTCTGGATTTTTTGGATTCTAGTGGTCCCTGGTTTGGATGCAATAGGAGACCTGGAGCTGTTAGGAGCCTCCTTACTGCCTATTGGGAGCAGCTCTTCCCAAAACTTTATAGCCCTGCATGCAAGCATCTCTGATGGCTTCTTCTCCTTGACCATATCACCTGGTCTCTTCTAAAGGACAGCACCCAGATGTGGAGATGGGACACTTACAGATCCGAAGTAGCTTAGAAGGCCAGTTGGCTATCTGTATCTGCTCGTTTTTGCCTGCAAAGACTGAACCTGACTGTGGACTAAATTTATTTGAAAACAAAAAAATTAAAAAGAAGACCTAGAAAGTTCCAGAGCTGGGGAGATGTCTCAGCCAATAAGAGTGCTTGCTATGAAAGCGCGAGGGCCCAACACTCCCTGAGCTCTGTTCCCCAGCACCTACGTCAACAGCCGGGCGTGGCCGTGCACACCTGTGACCCTAGTCCTGTGGTGAGCAGACAGTGGAGAATTGCTGGTGATCCTGGTCAACCAGTCTGACCCAAAACAGTAGTAGCTCCAGGTTCAGTGAGAGACTCTACCTTAAGAAAACAATGCAGAAGAAACACAGAGGAAGATACCCAACTTTGTCCTTTGGCCACTGCACACATGTGCCCTGTGCACACACACATGTGCTTACATTCCCCCCACAGCACTGCATGCATGCGCACGCACGTGCACACACACACACACGCACACACACACTAGGGAGGGAGAGAGAGAGTTCCAAAAAGCAAAACTTGTGTTCTCCACACGCTGAGCACTGCACTGAAGCACCGAATGAAGTGATTTATGTGTAGGCACATCTGATTGTGACCCCCAGCCATTGCCCAGGTAGCCTGTCTCCAGGTTGCGCTGCACTGCAGTCTCAGCTGTGTACCCATAGCCAGGCCTTTGCTGGCGCTGTCCTGTACCGACAGTGTGCACGCCTTTTTCTTTAATCATTATTCCCTAAACAATGCACGAAAACAGCCACTTACGTAGCCCTTAGGTTTACATTTGGTATTTTAATAATCTAGACATGCTACAAAGTATATGGAAGGCCAGGCATGGTACTATAAACCTGGGAGTCTAAGGCAGGAGGATTGTCATAAGTCTAAGTGCAGCCTGGGCTAATAATATGAGGCCCTGACTCAAAATATCAAAAATAAGGGGCTGGGGAGATGGCTCATCTTACAACTTACAACTGGGGTTCAATTCCCCCAGTACCCATATGAGGCCAATACACAAAGTGGCACATGTGTCTGGATTATGTTTGCAGAGGCAGGAGGTCCTGGCATGCCCATACACTCTTTCTCAAGTAAATTAAAATATTAAAAAAACCCTTAAGTTAGCAATTCAAACAGCAACTTTCCTGATGAGATGGCTTGACAGTTAAAGGCCCTTGCTTGAAAATCCTTCCAACCAGGTTTCAATTCTCCAGCACCTACACAAAGCCAGAAACAAAGTGGCACACAAATCTGGAGCTCATTTGCAGGGATAAGGGGCTCTGTTACATCCATGCTCTCTCTCTCTCTCTCTCTCTCTCTCTCTCTCTCTCTCTCATACACACACACACACACATTTTCTCTCTTTCCATCAAATAAATAAATAAAAGTATTTTTAAAAGCCAAAAAATAAAAATCAAGTGTGAGGCAGGATGTGAGTCGGTTCCACGCAAACAGCCAACTTGTATGAGGGACTTGAACATCCTCAGACTTTGGTGTTCCTGGCGGGAGGTCGTCTTGGAACAATTGCTTGTGGGTGCTCAGTGTGTGAGGTACTTTTCCGTAGACCGCAGTACCGGAGAGAACAGCTCAGAGGGAGAATGATGGACTTTGACTTTCAGCTCTCGTCCATCCTGGAGGAGATGACATCACCAAGCAGAGCTGTTCAATCCTCGATGGTCAGGAAGCAGAGGAGAACAATAGCAGGAAGGGGCCCCTGAGGAGATGTCTCCAAGGACTTGCTTCCTCCAACCAGGCCCTACCCTCCACAGTTCCGTCACCTCTCCATTTTCTTTGTTTTTTTTTTTTTAATATATTTTTATTTTATTTATTTATTTGGGAGAGAGAGAGAAGGGGTGCGTCAGGGCCTCAAGCCACTGCAAACGAACTCCAGATGCGTGCACCCCCTTGTGCATCTGGCTTACATGGGTCCTGAAGAGTTGAAACTGGATCCTTTGGCTTTGCAGGCCCCATTTTCTTTTATTTTTAATTTAAAAATATTTTATTTTGTATTTATTTGAGAGAGAGAGAGAGAGAGAGAATGTTGAGCATGCCAGGACCTCTAGCCACTACAAACAAACTCCAGATGCATGCTCCACCTTGTGCACCTGGTGTATGTGGGTACTAGGGAATCAAACCTGGGTCCTTGGGCTTCATAGGCAAACACCTTAACCACTAAGCCATCTCTTCGGCCCAATCTCCCCATTTTTATTCATCTTATGGACCCATGAATGGGTTCAATGATTGAGTGGATTAGAGGCTTAGTGTCCTATTATCTCTGGAAGTCCCTCTGCAAACACACCCAGAGATGTGCCTCACTAATCTCCTAGGTGTCTCCCAGTCTGATCAAGTTGGAGATGACAGGTAACCATCACACCGAGGAAGCTATGTCTTTCTTGATCCCAAGTAAGATGGCCAACATGCTCCTCAGCAGACTTCGGTGGTCTTCTGGAAGACGAAACTGTGGCACCTGTTTCCGTGGGGGTGGTGCGTGGTGTGTCTGACATCAGACATAGACACTTTTTGGTGTCATGGACCAGCTCCTAGAACATCTTCGATTCTAACTGAAGGGCATTCCCACTCTGTCCAGAATCCTCTGGTACAGGGTTTGAAGGCAGGCAGGGTCAGGAGTGAGTAGGGAGATGCAGTGGTTTGATTCAGGTGTTCCCCATAAACTTATGTGTCCTGAAGGCTTGATCCCCAGCTAGTGGCAATTTGGAAATTGGAGCCTTGTTGGATGTGCGTTGACTGGGGAGGGCTTATGGATGTTATAGGCAGATTCCTCTTGCCAGTGTCTGGCACACTCTCTTGCTGCTATTGTCCATCTGCTGTTGAACAGGAGGTGATGTCCAGCCTCTGCTCATGTCGCATTTCCCACTGCCATCGTGGAGCTTCCCCTGGAGTCTGTAAGCTGAAATAAACCCTTTCCTCTACAAGCAGCTGACTGCAACAAGAAATGGGCGTGCGTTTAGTATCAATTTGACCAGCAATCAGTTAGGCGCACCTCCCGGGACGCATGTTTTCCTGTCTGTGAAAGCAGAAGCCATCCTGACCCACCCTGCTGGCTGTGTGAGACACAGCGGAGGCAGTTCTCATGCACGTGCTCTGGCGAGTGTGGTCCAGAAGGTTCTCACCCCACAGCTGTTCTTGCCACTCCAGGACTGACCGCCAAGGGCTGGCTACCTCCCTGCTGCCCACTCGCTCATCTTCCGTCCCATGCCTGGCACAAGCCATCAGCTCGGAGGTGTGGGAGCCCCAACCTACAGATCTCTCTCTTCAGGAAGCTGCTGCCCTGAGCTGTAGCTGATGGATGGTCCCCAAGGGCCAGCATTTTCCTTTCCCTCTAGGTGCAGGGAAAGAACAGCTATTTCCCCCATAGCAAGTAAGAAAAAAAGAAATCTCTCGTTCCCCCCACTTTCACTATAAACAACGTACGACGTGCGTTCTCCTTACCCCTCTTGACCCTCCGCACTGTATACATATTTATATATTATTCATAGTGGATTAAAAATGAATGTGTTCTTTACCATTGCTCTACGGTGCAGTGACAATACAAATTAACGTATGATGTACTTACTTTTCGCGTGGCAGTGATGGGAAATGTTGATGACCTCAAAGTGAGAGGTACAGAGGAGAGAGTGGGGGAGCGGTGGGGGAGCCCACCTGGCACCCACCATCTGGGTGTGGATGAAGACTGGGGAGTTTCAGGCACTGCAATGCTGTAGTTCCAGGAAGGGCTCGCCACACACTTCTTTCCTTCCAGTGCCCTGTGAGCTTGACACCTCCCACATCCTATGACGAGCTTCCTTCTCTTACGCTGACCTGTTCTTAGGAGCCTGCACTGACCAGCTGTCGGTCCCTGGCCTGGGCTTAGGCAGGCCACTCCATCCACAGTGTCCCCTCTCTTGGCTGTCTCATTCAGGGCAAAATACTCAGTGGCCACGTGTGATCCCTGCCTTGTGCCGTGGTGGGTAACATCATATTAAGACAAGCAAGAAAGCACATGAATTCCCTCCCCATGAGAGCCAGGGCCCTTGTTCCCATGGAGTTGGCAGCCTGTTTAGGCGGCTGTTCGAAGGACACAGCTTGCTGTCACATGTCCCACAACCACTGTGGTGGGTTTGGAAGAATCTGGAAGGGCCTTCTGAGGCAGAGGCAGTTCCACACTGAGGAGACGGGGAAGCGTTGTATAAGGCTCCTGAGGCAGGAAGGAACATCCTACGTTGGGAGGCTAGAGGGAGGACCTCTGTGGCCTGAGGGTGGCTCACTGGGTGCTTTGAGGGAGAGAGTAAGTGATGATCACGGGCCGCCGTTCCTCCTGGTTTGGTTCCTGGAATCCCTGGTGGCTACATAGCAGTGTATCATCACATCAAAGGGCCATTTGAACCCCTCCAGCCCTGCCATCTGTGGATTTCCTTCCAGCACAGGGTCCCGTGCCCAGCAAACCCCAGCCCCTGTTCACTGCATCCACATGAAGCACAACTGCCCACAACCCACTCCTCTCAGCGATGATGGTCTTTGGAATTCCCAGAGTCCCATTCAGAGGACAACGACTGAGGAAGAGCCAATCCTTTCAGCCATAAGCCACCTGGGACTGGCCCTTGGAACACTTGTTAAATCAGACTTTTTTTGTTTATATTGACTGTACAAAGTGATGGGTCTCATAATGACGTGTTTTTGAAAATATACCACTGCCCTTTTCTGTCCCCCTCCCCTTTCCATGTCCTCTTTCTTGTCCCAAATAGTCCTCCTAGACATCCACGTCATGTCACATATGTCAAGTCATGGAACCAACCTACCTGGGTGCTTCTGCAAAGCTCCTCCCCCTCACAGCCTAGCCACAGTGACAAGAACAGCAGTGAGTCTGGTGCCCTCAGCTGACACCCTGCACTTTCTTACCATTTGCTCAAGTGTCACATCACCTCACTGGATGCCTATGATGTTCCGCCAGCACAGCTGCTGTGTGGAGGCTGAAGAATGGGGAGAACAAGCCCATGGTAAGGTCAGATAGACAGCACACTGGCTTCGGCAGTAAGCTGCTTACCAAACTCATGAGGAAGGGAAGTGGTCTTTGGACTCCATGGTCATTGCCAGACATGACCCTGTCCCTGCCAAGGAGGGGGAAGATGATCAAAATCAAGCGAAGATGCAGGACCGAGGGTCCTGAGCCTTAGAGGTTGTCCAAAGGCCACCCCTTGCATGGGGCTCTGCTCAGTGAGACCAAACCTGGGAGATGTACCTTCTTCATTGGCCTCTTCAAGGGAACTGATTCGAGTGGTTCTCAGTCTCTCACATTCAAGACTGTGGAACTCAACTGCACTGTAAAAGCTCTTTCTAGTTCTTAGAAATTGACCAGTGTTACTAGGTCTCCCTGGCAGCCTGTGGAGCTGGGAATCACCAAAATGTCATCCCCAGTGACCAAGACGGTGCAGTCTGCGGGGCTGTCACTGGGTCTCAGTGCTCTGGGTGGTGAAGGACTGTGAGCTAGTGAGGGGTGTCACCGTCTGTGGTGGGAGAGTGCCCTGCCCCCATCTAAAGGTTCGGTTCTCTCCTACCCCACCCCGCTGTAGGCTCAGGACTCCCAGCATAGCTGTGTGGGACTCTCAGCGGCCTCCTCTGCCCATCTCCTGGACGCGCAGGGGGTATCAGTGGCGCTGCCATTACTGGGGCTTATTCTGGAGGCTTTGCTTATGTTCTCTGACCAGAGGGCACCGGACCTCAAAAGTGGTGTTTGTATCTACATGAGGGGATCTGCATGGATGGGTAGAACATAAAAACTGAAAACTCCGTGACCCAGCTTGGCTGGACTCAGAAATATGTCAAGTGTCCAAAAGTGTTTTGAACAATGACAGCTTTCCATTTGAGAATCAGGCTATATATCACCCAAGATGATCTTTCACTGAAAGTCAATTCTGGGTCAGGTACATCACGTCTTCTCCAGTCACCCACCCACAGGGTGGACACTTGTTTCTTTATAGTCCTTACTTTCACGTCAGCCTCCTGGGATCTTTTTAGGCAACAGCTCAGAGGGATGGATGTGAAAATAAGATTTTTGTAGGGCTGGAGAGATGGCTCAGCAGTTAAGGTGCTTGCCTGAAAAGACTAATGACCTGGGTTCAATTCCCCAGTACCCACATAAAGCCACGTGCACAAGATGGAGTCTGTTTGCAGTGGCTGAAGGCCCTGGCACACCCATTCTTTCTGTGTCTGTCTCTCTTCTCTCTGTCTTGCTACTTGCAAATAAATTTAAAAAAAAAAGAGAAGAGAGACTTGTTTAAAATTTTTAAATATATATATTTTTTTTGTGGTAGGGCTTCACTCTAGTCTAGGCTGACCTAGAATTGGTTTCAGGGTAGCCTTGAACTCATGGCAATCCTACCTCTGCCTCCCAAGTGCTGTGATTAAAGTCGTGCACCATCACACCAGCTAAAAAAAAAAAAAACTTAGTATTTTATACATACGAAAGTTCACCACAATAATATGTAAAGCAACTCATCAGACATGTGTACGTATTTGTGGAAGTATTATTATACCAAAATGCACTGCAATTGAGTATGGAGGATGGATTGCATGTGAGTGTTTTATCTTATAAACACACATGTGATAACAGTCTTTGTACCAGTTGTGGAGAATCAGTGGCATTTTATACCCATTGTAAATTTGCCTTGAAATCGAACCTTCCAGGTCCTCCATATCATAACCTCTCTATCTGTACAGCAGAGCTGACAGAACTCTGGCAACCCCGCCATGAAGTTTCAATATGAGGATAAGCCTGCAAACACGAATGTGGACCCCTGTGGACACCTTTGGGGTCTTTAGTTACTCCTATTCTGACCTACACGTTTCCAGTTACAACGCGCACTTCAAGATCAAGATTTCTTATGTGTCCAGCATAGTGCGGCCTTCCTCCTGTGGCGCATGTGTGCAGAGCTCCAGATGCAGCCGCAAAGAGATTCCATTTCACCACAGTTCAAAGGAGAACTGACTCGATCATGGCTTGACCCCTGCAGTATCCAGATCTGACAGAGTCATCGTACGTCATCTCTGACTCTATCAAGAAATACAGGTTCCGTATGTAACCATAGGGTAAAATCGTGATGACTATTTTAAAATCAGTCGGCGGGAAAACGACTAAGTGCTTTTGCACCAGTTTGGCCTGATGCAAAGAGGCTCTTGTTAATGAACAGAGGTGATATTTGAGGTTTCCATGAAGTGTGCCGAGAAGCGAGCTGCATGGACCCTGGGGCGATGGAATTCGCGGGAAGGGTAGCTTCTGAAGGCGATTATTCGGATTATTCGGCAATGATAGCGGACGACAAAAGGCTCTAGTTGTTGAGCAACGCTCATGCAGCATGGAAGAGCCCACAGGATCCAGAATTTTGAGGCTGGCTTGTGAACATGGTTCTGCTATTCTCCAGGTTACCAAACTTCCTAGTGATATTTTTAATTTTTATTGACTTATTACTTGAAGCCCTTCCATCCAACGACTTGTCACATCAGGATGATATTATTTACTAATCAATTATGGTCATGGCCTCTCAGTGCCCAGTACTACCTATATAAGACCCTCATAATGGAAGGAAAAGATGATGACATCAAAATAAAAGGGAGACTAATTGAGAAGGGGAGAGGATATGATGGAGAGTGGATTTGGGAAGGGGAAAGTAGGGGAGGGAATTATCATGGTTTATTGTCTATAATTGTGGATGTTGTCAATAAAAGTTGTTTTTTTTTAAAAAAAATACCAAAAAAATTATGGTCGTGGAATAAATAAATTGACCTGGTCCCAGTTCTATCGGAGCCACACACCTCAGCTCTGTGCACTGCCCCAGGGCCAGCTGTCTGTGGGGCAACATGGACACAGCATCGGTTTCTGAGAAGCTTTGGAGCGCACTTGGACGTGTGTCTGAAGTTTCCTGTTGGGTCATCTTGCACCTGGTTTCTTAGGTCTGCTCTTCAGCTGCTCCTCATGTCTACAGGTGCACATGTGAGCTCTGTTTTCTCCTGCTGTATTCATAAAGTGACTCTGTGGGCGCTGGGCTCAGCTCTGGTGGATGTAGGCATGGTACCTTCATGAATTGGATTGTTGCTTCTTGGGGACTCCATGTTATCTTGAAATTGCTTGTCTAAGATCAGCTGGCGCTGTCCGGATTTAGACATATGTCAGGGAAAATGGGTACGGTCATGGCTTCTCCAACACTCTTTCCACAGAGAGGAAGGTCTCACTGGTCCCTGTCTTAATCTGTTTCCCTTTGCTATTACAAAATTCCTCGGGCTGAGCACGCACTGGATCAATGAAAGAGATTTTCTTAGCCCATGGTTCTGGAGATCCGAGAGCTCGGCTGGCTCGTGGTTGACTCTGGTAAAGGCCCTCCACCTCCACCCCGGCATGGCTGACAACTTCATGCGAGGAGCAAATTCATGAAGGAGCAACCACATGGCAGCTACGAAGCCAGAGAGATTCCCGGGCCAAGAGCGTTTCTCTATATCAAACTTCTCTCACAGGAACTTAGCAGGGTACCAAGAGAACTGCCTTAATTCCTCCCAAAGACAGCCCCCCCCCCCCAACGATCTGAGCACATCCCACGAGTCTCCACCAGCTCTCGGCATCACGGCATTAGAGACTCGGCTACAGCAGCACTCTCGCTTCGCCTGTGTTCAAACCTGATACGATGAAGAAACAGGACCGTTGCATTCCCCGTGCCGACCAACTTCTGTATTAGAAGAATGGGTCTCATGATAGTGTTGAAGGGAAAGGACTAGGGATGAGGAAGGGGACAAGAGAGGGTAAGAGAAGGAGCTTGTGATCACAGCACAGGACATCCGTGCATGGAAACCGCACAAGGACACGCATATATGCTAAAAAGAAGAAGAAGAAAAACAAATATTCATCTCATTTCTCTTCCCTACCTTCTCAGGGGCTTCTCTGTCTCCATGGGAAGAACGGGTAGAACCGGGCAGCAGGAAGGCAGGAGGGAATCATGACGATGACATCTGACCTGGTGGCCGATTGCCTGTGTTCTGCTTGCTCTGGTAGGATGGAAGGCAGGGCCAAGGACAAGTGCATTTTTTTTTTCCCTGGGCTTCATTTTCCTCTCAGCTCCAACCTCCAAGACTGTGCACACTTGGCTTTTGCAAGTGGGGAAGTTGACCACAGAGAACCTCCCCTTGCCGTAGCCGAGAAATGAAAGCAGCAGAAACGCTAACCACAGAGTTTCTAATTCCTCTGAGCCCAGGCCAGGCGAAGTAGAAAAGACAGTGTGTGGTTGAGGCTCCCTCCCTCCCTTCGTGCCGGGGGCTCCTGCTTCTGCCACACAGGGCGTCTTGGGGTGCCACAAAGCAGGTACCCTGTCGGAGCAGAGCCTGGGAAGAGGTGTGGGGTTTGGGGCCACCATGCCCTCAGCTGGCCCAGACAAGAATGGACAAGAATGCGGCCCGTGTTCATCAGCACACCTGCTTTGCAGTCTGATGCGGGCCGAGGTGTGTCACTCTGGAGCAGACTGGGAAGGTCTTGGTCTTCACTGTTTCTCTGGGACGGGTGGCTACAAGGACATGGGTCACGGACAGTCCAGGCTGAGCTTCTCCTGCAGGCATCCTAAAGGAGCATGGCTTGGAAGTTGGAAACTGGAAGCATGCAGACATTTCACAGTCTACGCCACACCTGGCTCTGAAGGGGACACTGAAAAGGGGGAGAACCCCATCAGCTGGCTGTGAGGGAAGGGGAGAACACAATGTCAAAGAAAGAAGCCAAAGAGTTGGGTGTGGGGACATATGCCTGTCAGGCAGGAGGATGGTACACTCAAGGCCACAGTGAGCTACACAGGGAGACACCATGTGAGAAAGAAAAAGAAACAGGAGAGAAAAGAAATGCAGCTTTGGGTTCCATTTGGCTCACAGGAATAGAGTGCTTCGTAAAACAGACACACTGGGGACTGAGGAGATGGCCCAGCAGTTAAAGGTGCTCGTTTGTAAAGCCTGCTGGTCTCAGTTAGATTCCCCAGTACCCACGTAAAGCTAGATATACAAAGTGACACATGCATCTGGAGTTCATTTGTAGTGGCAAGAGGCCCTGGCATCATACTCTACCGTCCTTTCTTCTTTCTTTCTCTCTCTCTCCCTCAAATAAAAGTAAATAAACATTTAAAAAACCAGACACGCTGGGCTGTTGCTGTGACTGTGTGAGAATATGTCCTGACTCCACGGTTGGAATGCTTTGGAAGTTAAATGGTCGGACCTGTTGATTTACTGGTTTACTTTTCTGAGCAGATGAAGTTGAACCCTGGGTTTAATCCCTCTGGGTGTTGGTGGGACGGCACGAGTGAGCTTCCAGGAATGAAGACCCTCACCCCCCCAACTTTCCATGGCAAGGAATGCACCTGCTCCCTTGATACTTCCCAAAGCAGATGCTTTGTGGGTCCCTAAGATGGAGGACGCATGCCTTTCGGCCATGCTTCAGGTCAGGGTGCATGCTTGCAGGGCTAGATAAATCTTCATTGGTTTGTTTTCAGCTCTACATTGAAGCCTCAAAAACCTCACTTCATTAGTAGTCACTCACATTGGACTTGATTATCTGTTCAGCTTGGCTCCTGCAAGTTGCCCCAATACCCCAAGCTTACATGAAGCTGCCCTGCTAAGCCCTTTGAGCTCAACCTCAGAGCAAGGCCTGTGCTCCTCCTTCGCTCCTGGCCCTCCAAACACACATGAGCCTGCAGTGTCTGCTCTACTCATAAACGCGGAGTCAGTGTGGGCGTGGCGGTGCACACCTTTAGTCCCAGCACTAGGGAGGCTGAGGTAGGAGGATCGCCATGACTTCAAGGTCATCTTGGGTTACAGATAAGTTCCAGGTCAGCCAGGATTAGAGTGAGACTTTGCTTCAAGAAAAAAGACAAAAACAAAAACACACAAATGAACATAAAAACAATGCAGAGTCCATGAGGGGTAAAAATGTGAGCTCAGACCTGGGTCAGGATCCCAAATAGAGGTATTTTCCAATTATGTATAGATCTTGAGTCAGCAAAATGCAGTTTGTTGACCAACTCTGCCTGTGGTTTCTTTTATACAGCTGTTGAGCTAAGAATGTTTTTCACATTAAAAAAAAATGCTTGGGGCTGGAGAGATGGCTTAGCTGTTAAGGCGTTTGCCTGTGAAGCCTAAGGCCCCAGGTTTGATTCCCCAGGACCCACATAAGCCAGATGCACAAGATAACACATGCAACTGGAGTTTGTTTGCGGTGGCTAGAGTCCCTGGTGTTCCCATTAGCTCGCTTTATATCTGCTTCTCTCTCTCTCTCTCTCTCTCTCTCTCTCTCTCTCTCTCTCTCTCTCTCAAAATAAGCAAATAAATAATTAAAATATTTAGAAAAAATGCTTGGAAGAAAAGCCAATATGAATTTAGATTTCAACGCCTCCTATAAGTAAGGTTTTGAATTTCATTGATAGATTTAAAAAATTGGGAAAATTATTTCCTTTCTAGTTCTGTAAGCATGAATACAATGTCTCTGGTTTGACCTCTTAGTCTAAATTATTTGCCAAGGCTTTATAGAAATAGTTCTAGGTACTGGGTGGTTTCTCTTCCATCTTCTCCAAAGTCTGGCTTAACAATTCTGGTTAAGGACTGGGAAGATGCATCAGTGGTTAGGAGCACTGGCGTCTTAAGCATAGAGGCCTCTCATACCAGACTGCCAATCTTGACTCTCCAGAACTCACATAAGAATCTGGGCTGCAGATAGGGCTCAGTGGTTAAAGGGACTTGTTTACAAAGCTTGATGGCCTGGGTTCAATTCCCCAGTTCCCATTGTAAAGCCAGATGCACAAAGTGGTACACGCATCGGGAGTGTGTTTGCAGCAGCAGGAGGCACTGGTTTGCGCATTCTCAATCTCTCTCTCTCTCTTCTCCTCCTCCCTGTGCAAATAAATAAATTTAAATTATTTTTAACGCTGGTTGTGGCTTGTACCTTTATAGCCCCAGTTCATAGGGGTGGGTGGAGATTGGAGATGGTCTGGGGCTCATGGATGGACAGCAGCCCCGGAGTGAGGGAGAGATGCCATCTCAGAGACCATGTGGAGCAGTGACTAGAGAACTCCTGACATTCTCCTCTGGCTTCCCATGCACGTACACGGTGTGAGCACATCTGCACACACACGTCCATACATAACACAACACATTGCACACGCATACTCTACACACACATGCATACACCACACATCACACACACACACTCTACACACACATGCATACACCACACATCAAACACACACTCTACACACACATGCATACACCACACATCACACACACATACTCTACACACACATGCATACACCACACATCACACACACATACTCTACACACACATGTATATACCACACATCAAACACACATACTCTACACACACATGTATATACCACACATCAAACACACACTCTACACACACATTCATACACCACACATCACACACACATACTCTACACACACATGTATATACCACACATCAAACACACACTCTACACACACATTCATACACCATACATCACACACACATACTCTACACACACATGTATATACCACACATCAAACACACACTCTACACACACATTCATACACCACACATCACACACACATACTCTACACACACATGCATACACCACACATCACACACACATACTCTACACACACATGCATACACCACACATCACACAATACACACACATGCATACATCACACATTGCACACATACTCTACACACAAGTATACATCACACACACATTCTCTACACACACACATATACACCACACAATACACACACATGCATACATCACACATGCACACATAATCTACACACACATGTATACACCACACATCACACCCACACATACTCTATACACACATGTATACACCACCCATCATACATACACATACTCTACGCACACATACATACACCACATGTAACACATGTACTCTAACACACATATGCCACACATCACACACATACTGTACGCAGGTGCAAAAGAAAGAAAGAAAATTCTAGTTAGAAGGGGTTGATTGCTTAAAGCCCACTTTCCATGCCTAACGTATTGAGGCAGTCTTTAGCCTCTCTCTCTCCCTGTAAAGAGTGATCATAACGTTGATGACATTGGAGGGGCTGCTGGTGGTCCTGAGAGGGGTGGAGGGCGGCATGAGCACAGTGCTGACTGGTCACTTTTCTCTCCCCTTAGGTCACAGGCCTTTCCAGTGTCGCTACTGTCCCTACAGTGCCTCGCAGAAGGGGAACCTGAAGACCCACGTCCTCTGCGTCCACCGAATGCCTTTTGACAACAGCCAGTATCCCGACCGCAGGTTCAAGCGCTCCCGGGTCGACTCGGAGGCTTCTGGGAGTTTTGAAGAGGCTGCAGCTCTGAAGGCAGGGAGCTTGGCCGAGCTAACGGAGGAGGGCAGCCAGGGCCAGGACGAGGGCAACTGAGCAGACCCTGAAGAACGCAATATGCCTCTACACCCTTAACATACGCATCTGGCAAGCCAGTTTGCTAACTGCATTCCAAGGGGGAAAATCATGTACAACCCCTCTCTCTAGTGTATAGAACATTAAAAAAATTAAAAGATATCTATATATATATTAAAAAAAATCCCCCAGCCCTTGAACATGGCTGCTACACTGTTACCCAGCAACAAGTAGTTTCAAACAATGCAGGTAGGAGGAAAATGATTTCAGGGTGCCTGGTGTCCTTTGAGCTCCAGAAAGCGGGCGGGGGAGGGGGGAACCCTTCCAACCCGAAAGTCATCTTTGTCCAAAAATAATGCTCTTAACCGAAAAATGATCCCATCTGAATGATTTAACGTTGCCTTGAAGATGGAAGGCTGTTTTCGTTGTTGAAAACACCTCTTATAATCTGACACCGGCTGCTGCCATTTGCCTAGCGCCCTAAGGAGACGTGTCGGGAGGCACTTGCGGAGCCAGTCAGACTGGGGCGGTCACCGAGGGCAGGTCGATTCCCGTGGTGTCACTCCGCACTCTGCGAGAAATCCTAGACGGCCCGCACTCCGCCAGCCAGCGCCCGGCCTGGCGACCGGCGCTGCTCAGCCTCGCAGTCGGAAATGTGCTTTTTTTCAACAACACACAGCCAGATGAATCAATGGGCAGGAAGTGTCTGCAGACAAGTGTCCCTTGCAGGTTTGATGAGTAATTCCTTTTTTTAGATCAGATTGCAGGATGGAGAAAAGTGAGAAATGCCTTTTTCTTTTTTTTTTAGTTTTTATTTTTATTTTTTTTGCTTTTGTTTTCATGGAGGCCTTTAAATTATTTTTTTTTTCGGATAACAAAAAAATAATGATAATTGTAACAAAAAATGTACAGAACATTCTAGAAAATGTTCTTAGCTGAACCCAGCCATCCCTACCGATAGGAAGTATTGGTCAGGCATTGCCATTTAGGTAATAATAAAAAGATTGCTTTTTATTGTCATTTTTTAAAAAAAATTTACTTGAAGGAAGTCCAGTCTGGTCCTTGCTATCAATTTTTTTTAACGTGTTGCTTTTTATGAGTGTTGCAGACATGAAGCAAGCTTTTCTTCTCCAGAAAGCTCTTACGAAATAGCTTGTATTAAAATATGAATCTAAAACACCCGACTCTCTATTCACTAATGAAGAAAACAGTTTGAGTTAACATGTCTGCTTTTTGTAAACCAAACGCGCACTACATTTTGCAGATTGTAGATGGTTTTCTACTGATTGGATACTCCAAATTTATCCAGTTCTGCACCACATGAAGGGAGATTCTGAGGGTCAATGAGGAAACACAACTATTTTTTTTTAAAGTTATTTAAGAAAACTCATTAAAGGATTATTCTTAAGTCTGCTCCAATGGTATAAAAGTTCCTGCCTTCTAATACACTTCCTTTGAGTGACATGAGGTTCGTACTGTCGCTTGTGATGATGGAGACACATACTGAAGCATTAACTTCTAAAAGAAAACCATTCAGACTTAAAAGAAAAAAAAAAGTCAATATATCCTTGCAGGCTGGGAGCACACAATAAAACCCCAGGGCCTTAAAAACTTCAGCTCTGCCTACGGCAGTTTACAAAAATACTAAACTGCAATCAATGTAAATAAATTCTTAGCGCTATCCTGAGACGGGAAGGGTCTCAGGATAATAAGGAATCCGGTTTGCACACGCTGTCAAAAGGGTGTCATCCTACCGGGGTTTCACTGGAAACGAGGGCACTGTGCAGCGTGGACCCATCTGGCATAGAGCAAGCTGCTTTCGTGTTTTTCTAGAATAGTTCTCACTGCCTTACTTAAATCGAGTTGATAGGCTGCAGTGTTCCTAGGGTCCCGGAGGAGGGCCTGCGGGTGAAACTTCCCGAACGTAGTGAGCTTTAGGCTTTAACTGCACTGCTGTGTTTGGTGACTGTGACAGTCGCTTGCTTTTCTGTGTGTTTGCCCCGCCTTTGGTATCTTAGCAAAGAGAAATAAATAAATAAGTAAAAAAAAAATATTAAAAAAAAGAAGAAAAAAAAGTGGAAAACAAAACAAAACAAAAAAAAAAAAAAAAAAAAAAGAGAGCCACATTCCATTCCTAGAGCTTTGGGACCTGTTTCCGCACTCGTTCTTGTCTTCAGAGCATCGTGAGATGCGACAGGCAATAATTCTGTTTGTGACACTGGGAACATCCCCTCCTCTTTGTGGCGTGTGTGTTGATTCCATTTTGTCCAGTGCTCCCGCCCTTCTCTCCCTCTGACACAGGCTTGTTTCCAGAACATTTGTGACTTGTTACACAGCCAGTGACAGCCTCTGTGGTGCAGTGTCGGCGTCGAGTGTCACCGGGTTCTCATATCTAAACATGTCAACTTCTTCCCCTGTAACTTCCGTAGTCTGTGATGCTGGTCATAATACTGTCGACATTCCTACACAAAGAAAAAAAAAAAAAAAGAAACCTATCTTGGAGGAGATCTGAGATCAATAGAGTAGAGGGTTTTGTTGCTATGCTTGTAACAAGTAGAAACCTTTGTATTTAAAGTTTATTCTTGGTCATTATTTATTATTATAATACATCTGTGGGCAGAACTTTATTCTGGTATAGAAAGTATTAAAAGTTGTTTTTTCAGCAATGACTGTTTTCTTTCTGCTGTTAGAATAAAAGGTCTTTGAAGCAGTTCAGTTTTATCTAGTGTTTTATGCAATAAAGCCTCTACCTCTGGAAAACGAAAAGAAAACCCCAAAGCACATCTTTTCCCGTTTGCTTGTGTTCACTGCGAAGGGTCAGAGCTACTTTTCTGGGTTTGTCACAGCATCACGGCAAGGTCTGTCCAGTCTCTGCTTATAAAAAGGGTTGTCATATTCTTCGTAGTAAATGTTCTTACCACCTTGGGCTTTCACTGAACACTTTTTTTAAAATGTTTTTATTTATGTGCAAGGAGAAAGAGAAAGAGAGAGGGAGACACAGAGGGAAAGAGTGAATGTGTGCTCATGGGTGGCTTCTCCAGGGCCTCTTGCAACTGCAGTCGAATTCCAGACACGTGTATCGCTTTGTGCATCTGTCTTTATGTGGGTACTGGGGAATCGAATCCTGGCTGTCAGGTTCTGCAAGCACCTTTAGTTACTTGCTGAGCCATCTCCTGAGTCTGGCTTTTTCTTTTTTTTGAAACAAGAGCTTACTATGTAGCCAGGCTAGCCTCAAGCTTATAACTATGCATATGCAGCGCATGTGTACATGTGTGCATATGTGGGGGTGCTGTGTGTGTGCATATGCTCTGTGCGTGCATGTGTGTGCGTGCACGCACATGCCCAAGTGCATATATGAATGATGTTTCCTTAAAGGTTCTCAGACAACCTTTTCAGTGATGGAAATGTTCCTGCTACCCATGCTACAGTAATTACATTACAGTAATTACATCAGGCACTTGGGGCATTGGGGTCTACCATTCCTCTTTACTGATAGAATGTTGTTTTAAAAAATCATTATATGCAAGCAGGTCTTCTCTCTCCAGATTTTCAGAGGAGACTCTCAGTGCCGGCTCCGGAAGAAGAGGAGCAGAGCCGGGGGGGGGGGGGGTAACACCTATGGCACCTGGGCCTAGCGCACAGGAGAACTCTGGCACGGATGTGACGAGGGCTGAGCAGCTGAGAGGTGGGGTTTCTTTTTGATCTGTGTACAGTTTTTTGGGCTCCCCAGAAGCACGTTTTGCTTTTGTGGTTCCAGATCGGGGAGGGTCCCTCTGAATCTGCCAGCACGTGCATCAGCTCCAGTTCCCCCTGGGGTTTGTAAATTCACGGGCATCTCCTTCCGCGTGGGGCTTGGTGTTTTCCGTTTGGATGAGTGCAGATGACTTGCATGAAACTGTCCTCAGCCCTCCCTGTGGGTGATTCAGCATTGCACACGAGTTATGAGCTGTGGTGGTTTGATCCAGGTGTCCCCCATAAACTCAGGTGTTCTGAATGCTAGCTCCCCAGCTGATGGAGATTTGGGAATTAACGCCACCTGGAGGCAGTGTGTTGTTGGGGGCGGGCTTATAGGTGTTACAGCCAGTTTCCCCTTGCCAGTGTTTGGCACACTCTCCTCTTCCTGTTGTCCACCTTATGTGGGCCAGGGGGTGATGTCCACCCTATGCTCATGCCATCATTTTCCCTACCATTGTGGAGCTTCCCCTCAAGCGAGTAAGCCAAAATAAACCTCTTTTTTTCCCCCACAAGCTGCTCTTGGTTGGGTGATTTCCACCAGCAATGCGAACCTGACCGCGACATAAGGTTACAGTGGGGAGATCCGAGTGAGCCCATTAGGGGAAAATGGCTGAAAGGCTGCAGGTTGGATGAGGGTGGTAACTTTTGTCCCAACCACACATGACAGATGTGAAACCCACAGATGGGACACCATCGTGAAGAGGGGAGGGAACAGGAATGAGATGACGGGGTGCCCAGCCTCTCCGATGGGTTGTAAATCCCCAGCAACTTCACGTCTTCTCTATGGAGATTGTGACACCAGGTCTTCTGAGTGCTTAGGAAGTACTAGAAGCCTAGGTTTTATATTAAATCCTCCATCATTTCCATATTAGCTCAAAATTTGTTTGGAAAAAAAAAAACCTGTGGAATGATGAACATTTATAGAAAGGAATTTTCTTGTGTCATTAAAAGGGAAAATCCACTGGAGAATGCTACCACAAAGATGAATCTCGAAAATACAGAAAAAGGCCAGTTCCAGAAGGTTCCATGTGATGTAGTTCCCTTTCATATGCAGTGTGCAGAGTACAGGAAGTAGATCAGCTTTTGCCAGGGGCTGAGGGAAAGGGAGAGCAAAGAGTGACCACTAATGAGGTTCAGGTTTCTTCCCGAGGTTCTAAAATTAGATCGCGATGACAGTGTCCTGCTTGGTGAATAACTACTATAAACCACTGTAATTGTGCATTTTCAAAGGGTGAATTTTATGGTATGTGAACTAGTTCTCAATAAAGCCGTTATGAAAAATAAAAATAAAACTGGACGAAGGGAACATTTTTAAGAAGCCGATATGTATTCCCACCCAAATCTTCCTAAGCTCCAGAATGCCCACGGGCACCCAGCAGATTTATCACAGCATAACGAACATGGGATTTGGATAATGAACGTACCCCTCACCGTGTCTCTCACTACCTGATCTGAACACTAGAACCGTTCTGGGTTTATTGATTCTATCTGTGACGTTATGGAAACCAAACGCGCTGACGTGGGGACATTGCACGCATGTTTTATAAAGTACAAATGGGAGGGCTTCTGCCGAGGGTGGGACCACAGGATCACTTCCTGTCTGAGCAAAGCTGCCACTCATAATCCCCTCTTGCTTTGGAAAGTTCCCTTGGGCTTGGGTGGCCGGGAGCTCTCCATACACCTCCCCCTTAGAGGAGATGCACCTGGACAAGCGTCTTAAGCTGTTATTTCCCAATTTCCTCATTTGAGAACGACCGGTGCATGTGCCATCCTCAAGAGGGGCAGGCATGTGGCTAGGGAAAGAGGGACACGTCTAGTTAGGGGCTCAGAGAGGGCTCTACGCACTGGTTCAGCAAACATTTGCCAAGGGCCTTCCGTGCACTGTGCATTGAGCTGTGAGACAGAGATACGCCGGCAAGGTAGGGCATAGGTCACTAAGACAAACAGAAACTGTCATAAAAAAAAAATAAACCACACAAATAAACACAAGCTATCTGAAAGAGGAGACTCAAGCAGAAAAGGCATAGCTCACGTGACGGAAGTCCCCTGGAGGAGGAGAGGAGCAGGTGAGGGACAGCGTGCCTCTCCAGCAGTAACAGGTATGAACCTGGGCCAGGTGTGGGCAGGGCTTTAAGTCCCGCCCCCACGGCCCTTTCCAGGCTCACTACATTTCTTCCATGATGCCGTCTCACGTGGGAAGTGGCGCATAGCGACGGTAACAGTACAGACTCTTTCTGGGCATATGTGAAGACGCTACATGTGCAGGGCTGTGTGGAGAACAAGGGAGAGGTCACCATATGTGAAGGACGATTCATGGTGACAAAGGCCAGGAACCCAGAGAACCCAGGGCTGCAGGTGCCTGGTGAAGACGTTTGGCTTTCTCACCCGACTCTGCCCAGATAAGAGTCAGTGTAAGAAGGTCCATGTGACTTCCTCAAGAGACCCGCAGAACATTCGCTGGGGGAACATTCGCTACCCATGTTCATAGGCACCCGTCTCCTGGGAAGGAGCAGGGAGAGGTCTCCCGTACTCCATCTACATAGGGGCTTTGGGTGGTCCCACTTGACCATTCTGTGGACGGATCTGGCACAGCTGAAGTGACACCAGAGGAGCCTACAGAAGGTGACCAGCCATTCCGGTTTGTCTGGGACTCAGCAGTCCCCTGGGGTGTGAGACTTGTAGTCCTAAGGCTCTGGCAGTCTTAGACAAAGCCGGAGGGTTGTTTACTCTGAGCCCACGTCTTCTAAACTCTAAAGGTTCACGTCTTGGCCAGTCCCATCACTGTCTGTGATGAAGAAAGAACGCCGGTGTGAAGCCCGTGTTGTCTCTTCCCTGCCAGGCACCATTGCTGTAAACGTGACAGGGAAACAAAGCACTGGGCACGGCCCCTGGCCCTTGGGCATTATGTTGATGCCCTCTGTCTCCTGAGGTGACCCAGTGGGTCCTGCCCCATGTCCAGGCAGGCAGTTGCTCAAGGATGGATCCCTCGTCCTCCTAGCGGGCAGAAGTGGCCGAGCTGCGGATTTCCTGCACCATGCTACGATTTTGCACGGAGGAACCTTTATGGAGATGATAAGCCTGCTGCCTCTTGTAGTCTGGGACTCACACGCTTCCCCTCTCTGTTTAACATCTGTATTATAACAGTATATTAAGGAAACCTCACCTGGTGTACTGTAAGCACAATCCCAAGGAAATTTCTATTAAATATTGTGATCTTCATTTCAAGATAGGACTGGGCATGTTCCACCAAACTAGAGGGATGTTTCCATGGGGAAGGGGAAAAAAAACTCCTAGTGTAATGCGATATTAAAAATGTCCCCCAGCTGAGCATTCCATGTAAGGCTTTGGGTAGGGTTTTAATCTCTTCACCTGTTGGTGCTAAGAGAAAAGAGAGATGTTGGGGGGGGGGGCAGGAGGAGGCAGGAGGGAGAGGGAAATCACATGCAAAGAGGAGGGGGAAATTTAAATGATCCCAGACCGAACTGTTTTGCTGTTAATACAGAAATACAGTGTAAGACACATTTAATGGGCTCTATTTTTTATTATACTATGCTGAATAATTAAGTTTGAGGCTAAGTGTCACATGGATTTATCTTTTAATTAAAAAAGCATGGTTCACGCATATTTGAGTGGTAGTCCAAATAAATGCAATATAGAAATTTATGTTTGTTTATCTAGGTGTTAATTACCTAGAGATTGTTCTGGATTACTTCTTTTTATAAAGTGTCATAGGCTTGTGTCAGAACATATAAAGCTTGCCCATGGAGCTTATCAATTTGCTAACGACAGTGCTGGCCTGACCTGGAGAGGGGGGTGCTGGGAAAGTTTTGGGGCCTGTTATGTATTCACACCCCCATTCAGCCCACCCCGAATGAAACCGTCGTTTTAGAAAATATTCCTACGACATAAAGGCACAAATATATCTTCATTGTTTTACAGCCTCTTGTCCACTGCTATTTATAAAACATGTGATTATTTATGCACGGGGTTATGTGAAGTTCGCCTGGCCAGCGTGGGAAGTGGGCTCCATCAATCCACTTACCTGGTACCCAATGAGGTAGAGGGAGGGGTTCCCAGCAGAAACTGGGCTGGGATGGGAAGTTCACTGCTGTTCTATGTCTAAAATATGTCAAGTTTGCTTCCAGAAAACCAGGCCTGGGAGAAAGAGGGCTGGCAAGAGTGAAGGCGGAGGTCACATTAAAAAAAAAAAAAGTCAAGAAAACCAAAGCTTTTGCAAGTCATCCATTAACCCTTGAGCCCATCCTTCCTTTTCTCTTTGTTTACAAAGTATTTTTGGTGGGTGGCAAATTCAAATTGCCCAGAAGAAAGCGGACTCTCTGGACAAAAGGCTCATCTCAATCACTTGTAGGCAGGGCAGGGCTGGAGCCAGCTCTTTTGTTGCCAAGGGCGGTTTTCCGGACAGCTGCTCTTGGCCACTTTCTTCTGCACCCAGAACTTCCGTGTTTGGCTCTCAGGTAAGGTAACTGGGGGGCTGTTGCAGAGACGGGTTCACACTCAAGGCCAACAGAGCATTAAGTTAGCCCAAGGTATAACCCGACAAGCCGGGGTCACTGTCCTTAGCTCCTGGAGAGGTGGCCAGGGCCAGGTACTGCACCAGTAACCAGGCAGGTGCCCTTGAGTTCTTATATCATCCCTGGGGGCGGGGGTTGTCCTCCAAGGCCTCCAGACCCCGGCTGGGATGGATGGAAACAGAAAAGCTTTGGTTCCCTAGCGACAATCTCTGGGAGCTCCATTCCCCCAGAGGGTGCGTCTTTCTACAAGCAAGGGGACATGAGAACCAGGCTGGAAACTTGATGGCTCACAGGTCCCACCGGGTGCCTGCTGTTCACTCCATGAACAGGGACCATGACAGACACTTCCTGTCTTTTAAGTGATTGGCACTTATCTCTGTTTTCCCTCCAATCACTGCTGTTTCCTCCCTGGGAATTCTAACTTATCAGGATTCCAGCCCCAGCTGCCCTGGGGGAGCGGTGGGAGTGAGGCTGGCAGGAGTGTCCAATGCATAGCGCTGGGGACACAGCCAGGGACAGGAGAGGAGGGTTCTCGTGTCCCCCACCCCATTGTAAAGTGTAACATCCCACAGTGATGTGTGGGGATGATTGGAGCACTAGAAAGCAGGGCGGGAGCCCCTTGAGTAGCTCTGGACCCCGAGTCAGGCCAGCAGAAGAGAGCTTCCATGTTTGGCTCTCACGTAACAGAGAAATCACTGAAGTAACTGGGGGGCTTTTGGGGAGGCAGGGATTTGCACTCAAGCCCAGCAGAGTGCCAAGTTAGCCCAAGGCACTGACTACATAGCCTCTGAGCCGAGCAAGAGAGGCAGGGAGCGTGGCACAGGGTTTTGGGGAGAAGGCTACCGGTTTAGAAATGACATGGAGAACTGCACATGTCTATGGACATTAGCTTAGTTTTTTTAAAAAAAAAAACAAGGTGAAATTCACATAACATGAAATTAACCACTTCAAAATGTGGGGCTGAGCGGCATCTGTGTTTCAGCCAAAGACCTCTGGTTATCTTCAACATACCTTCCATACACCCATAGGCAACGGGGCTCCCCAGCTCCTGACACCCGCCAGCCTGCTTTCGTTGCGGACGTTTCGCTGGGTGGCATCTGCCACACGTGGCCCTTTGTGTCGTGTTTCCAAATTCGCCCGCACTGTAGAATGCACGTCATGCCTTTCTGTCTGACCTGCCTTGGTGGCCTCACTTGAGCAGACCTTGGTGCTCGCCAGCCTCGTCCTCTGGTTTCGGGAACACCAAGCTGTAGCCTAAGTGGATTCTGCACTTTAGACTTGCTAACCCTGTTCCTGCCCCACGGCCTTTGCAAGTTCTACTTCTCCTCTTTTTGGTGCTTGGCGCCTTCCCTTCCGCATTTCCAACTCAAGGAGAAGCCTTCTGTCACTGGTGGATCCCTGTGCCCCCAATTCCTCTGTTGTGCCCTGGCCGTCTTCCTACTACTGTCTTTCTGGGGACCCTCCTTCCATCCCTCCCTGCCTCTCTCCTTTCCTTCCTTCCTTCCTTCCTTCCTTCCTTCCTTCCTTCCTTCCTTCCTTCCTTCCTGTCTTCCTTCCTTCTTTCCTATCTTCCTTCCTTCCTTTGTTCTTTCCTTCCTTCCTGTCTTCCTTCCTTACTTCCTGTTTTACTTCCTTCCTTCCTATCTTCCTTCCTTCCTATCTTTCTTCTTTCCTTCCTTCCTGTCTTTTCCTTCCTTCCTGTTTTCCTTCCTTCCTTCCTGTTTTCCTTCCTTCCTTCCTGTTTTCCTTCCTTCCTTCCTGTTTTCCTTCCTTCTTGTCTTCCTTCCTTCCTGTCTTCCTTCCTTCCTATCTTCCTTCCTTCCTGTCTTCCTTCCTTCCTATCTTCCTTCCTTCCTTTGTTCTTTCCTTCCTTCCTGTCTTCCTTCCTTCCTTCCTTCCTGTTTTCCTTCCTTCTTGTCTTCCTTCCTGTCTTCCTTCCTTTCTTCCTATTTTCCTTCCTTCCTTCCTATCTTCCTTCCTTCCTATCTTCCTTCCTTCCTATCTTCCTTCCTTCCTGTCTTCCTTCCTTCCTGTCTTCCTTCCTTCCTTCCTATCTTCCTTCCTTCCTATCTTCCTTTCTTCCTGTCTTCCTTCCTTCCTGTCTTCCTTCCTTCCTTCCTTCCTTCCCTCCTTCCTTCCTGTCTTCCTTCCTGTCTTCCTTCCTTCCTTCCTTCCTTCCTTCCTTCCTTCCTTCCTTCCTTCCTATCTTACTCCCTTCATTCCTTCCTGTCTTCCTTCCTTCCTTCCTGTCTTCCTTCCTATCTTACTCCCTTCATTCCTTCCTGTCTTCCTTCCTTTCTATTTTCCTTCCTTCCTTCCTTCCTTCCTTCCTTCCTTCCTTCCTTCCTTCCTTCCTTTCTTCCTTCCTATCTTACTCCCTTCCTTCCTTCCTTCCTTCCTTCTTTCCTTCCTATCTTCCTTCCTTCCTTCCTTCCTTCCTTCTTTCCTTCCTATCTTCCTTCCTTCCTTCCTTCCTTCCTTCCTTCCTTCCTTCCTTCCTTCCTTCCTTCCTTCCATGCCTGTGGTGATCTGCTTTCATTGCCCACATGCCAATTCCAGGAGAACAATGCCTTGTCTTTTAGGGCCTGGAACAAACACTGCCTGGCACAGAGTGGGACTGCAACTAAAGACTAAATAAGTTTCCAGCCAGTTATCTCTAGTAATCATCACTAGAGCATTGAGGACTTGGTGCTAGCTTAAATTTTTTTTTAAAGTGCTGGAAAGATGGCTCTTGCCACGCAAGCACAAGGGCCTGCGACCATCTGATGTCTTTTTCCTTTCCTCTTTGCACCCACATAAAACAGCTGGGTATGACCACCATGCCTATAACCCCAGACTTGTGGGGAGCAGAGACTGGAGAATCACTGCAAACTGTAGCTATGAGCTCAGAGAGAGACTTTGTCAAGGAAATCTGTGGCAGAGTGATGGAGGGCACCTGATGCCCTCCCATGGATGCGTGAGCATCTGCACACTCATGTATGCACCACACACACTCCACACGTACTACACACATTTAGAAAAAGAAATTGTAGAACACAGAGGTGCAGCTCAGTGGAAGAGCACTTGCTTTAGCGTGTATGTAGCCCTGGGTTCAATCCTCAGCACTGTGAGAAGACAGAAGAGAGAAGGAAAGGGAAGGAAGGATAGGAATAAATTCCTTTAGTTGTCTCCAGAAGAGACTACTTAGAGCTGGCGAGATGGCTCAGGGGTTAAAGACACATGCTTGCAAAACCTGACAGCTTGGGTTTGAATCCCTGGTACCCACATAAAGCCAGATGTATAGAGTGGCTCATGCATCTGGAATTCATTTGCAGTGGCAGGAGGCCTTGGTGCTCTCTCTCTCTCTCTCTGTCTGGTGTTCTCTCTCTCTCTCTCTCTTTCTCCTTGTAAATAGATAAATAAAACCTAAAAAATAAAATAAATTAAAGAATCTACTTGCCCCAGACAAAGCACAATACTGATTTTGCTTAACTGAAGAGTGCCAGTATAGATTTGTGTGGGGGCCTTCTTGACTTCAGTGTGGCTGTGTCTCTTTGTAGGTGAGAAGGTCTGGTCCTGACCAGGCTGGTCCACTAGCCCTTCCCACTGAGTTGCCTGGGTCCAGCTCCCTGCAGACGGACCAGATCTGAAAATGGAGGTTCTGGGCCCGTCCATGGCACTCTCAATTTCCTCCTCTGTGCACGAGGGTTCACATCCTGCAGCGGGAGGTGGCTCCAATGACTTCATAGCAAAGGCCATGGCTTTTTTAAAAATTTATTTATTTTTCTTTATTAGTTAGTTTTGTATTCAGCAAATACGGTCAGTTTGGTACCATTATTAGGCTCATCCGTGACCTACCACCTCCCCTTGGCCCATCCTTGTTGAGGTATACGGGTCATGCATTGTGGAGTTAGCCCACAATTATAGGTAAGCTAAATGTCTCTGCATATCATGACCCAACATGTGGCTCTGACATTCTTTCCGCCCCCTCTTCCGCATAATTTCCCTGAGCCATGTTGGGTTCATTTTTGGTCTGCTTCAGTGATGAGGTGTTGGGGGCCTCTGAGGCTCTGGCTCTCTGATTTGGTAGGAGTTGATTTTTCTCTGTGCTGATCTCCTTCCCCCTTGTACTGGTGTCCAGTTCGTCAGGAAAACAGCCCCCTTGCTTGTTTCTCCAATTTTTCTTAGTTTCAGCCAGGTCATGGCTTTTTTTCAAAATCTTTGCAGTGCTACAGTCGAACCCTGGGCCTAGTGCTTGCTACGCCAGTGTTAAACTTCTGAGCGGCATCTCCAGCCCTTGGGTTTGGAGACAGGGTCTCACTCTGCAGCACGGCCTGTCTTAAGACTCACTGTGGAGCCCAGGCTGGCCTCACACTTGTGGTCTTACCACCTCAAGCTCCCAAGCCGTGGGGTGACAGGTGTGTACCACCATGTGCACACGTGGAAGCACACCGAAATGCCCCTCATGCCAGTCATTCTCACCTCATTAATGCCAACGATTATATGTGTCCTCCTTGTGCCAAGGTGTGGGCAGCGAGGACAGAGCCCGGAAGCCCGGTCACATCGCCTGCAGCCATCTGAGCTCCCTCTCCTGCCCTGCTGACCCCAGCCACACTCCTGCCTGTGACCCCGGGGTCAACACCGCCTCTTAATGCCTTTCCATTTCTCAGTTTGCTGACTGGGGCGGTTTTCGGTGAGGCCCACATAAATACTTCAAAAAATAATTCACGACGAAGAAGAACGCTCCAGGAATGGATGATGGCATGACGAATTAAACACTTTACAGGGCCGAGTGTAAATTATTTTAATGCATGTAATAGATACGCCCAGGGAGCCTTGGGCCCCTCTAGGTCAGGCCTCTGCCTCCCTCCAGGGTCCACAGGGTGGTGGGAGCAGGTGGCTGGCAGCCTGCTCGGTTGGGATGTGAATCATTTCCTCTCTGGAGACCTATCGGCCTGCACTCAGGTCCTGCTAACCTGAAGAAGGCACGAGGCTGCTTCCATGTTGGGCCAGGAGGATCCAGGCGACAGATGAGCAACGTAAGAACATCTATTAGCTGCAGCCACAGCCTGGCCCCTCACCCAACCCCCACCCCGCCTTCTCTTCCTTGCCTGCAGCTCTGCGCAGGGCCGAGGGATGGTGCTCCATGGTACCAGGCGTACAGAGTATTTTGTTTCCCTTGAAGGTGTTGGTAGCAAGGCAGATATGCCAGTTGAGGCCACCAGCAAGCCATGTTTTCATGTAACTTCATTGCATGAGAGTGAGGAAGGGAAGCTCAGTGGTCACGGCATGTCACACACCCATTTGAGAAAGGAGAAGGCTGAGAGCTTAGAATTTTTTTTTCCAAGGCAGGGTATCACTCTGGTCCAGGCTGACCTAGAATTCACTCTGTAGTCTCAGGGTGGCCTCGAACTCACGGTGATCCTCCTACCTCTGCCTCCTGAGTGCTGGGATTAAAGGCATGCGCCACCGCGCCTGGATGAAACTTGGGTTTTTAAATATATATTTTTATTTTTATTTATTTAAGAGAGAGATAGAGAGAGAGAAGGAGGGAATGGGCACACCAGGACCTCTAGTCACTGAAAATAATCTCCAGATGCATGTATCACCATGTGCAAGCTGGTTTACATCAGTTCTGGGGTCTCAAACCTGGGTCCTTAGGCTTCTTAGGAAAGTGCCTTAACCACTAACCATCTCTCCAGCCCAGAAACTTGGATTTTTAAAAATATCTTATTTATTTGCAAGGAGAAAGAGAAAGAGAGAGAGAGAGAAAGAGGAGAGAGAGAGAGAGAATGAATGAGAATGGGCATACCAGGGCTTTTTGCTACTGTAAATGAACTCCAGATGCATGCACCATCTTTGTGCATCTGGCTTTACATGGCTAATGGGGAATCAAACCTGGGCCATCAGGCTTTGCAGGCAAATGCCTTTAACAGCTGAGCCATGTCTCTATGCCCAGAAACTTGAATTTTTGTGCCCCCAAACATAGAAACAAACACACTTGGTCTATCTAAGGGCTATTGGAAGAGTGACAGCTAAAGATTGATGTGTGGTTTTGTAAGTGCTGAAGTAAACTTATGACCCAAGAGCAAATATCCGTGGGCTGCAGAATGAGCTGCTCAGCTCTTATGGTCACGAGAAACAGAGTGAAGGTGTCCATGCTGCCAGCTGTCTCACATCTGGAGGTGAGTGCTGGGTCATACACTCACGGACATGCTCTAGTTCCGGTTATGTGCTGGGCATCAGGAAATTCACAACGGTTTAAAACCGTCTCCACCACCTCTTCACCATCAAGACAAAATCCTGGACATAACAACTTAAGAGGTGAAGAGACTTATTTTGGCTCGTGGCTTCCGTGGTTCCAGTCCACGGCCAAATGGACCCATTGTGATGGGCTTGCGGTGAGGCCGAACATCGTAGCAGAAGGGCATAGCAGATAAAAGCTGGTCACTTCGTGATGGCCAGAGAGTGGAGGCTGGGGGAAGAACGGTTCAGGACAAGAAACAATACCCAGAACTCAAAGGCATCCCTGCTGGGTCTCATGACCCTCCTGCCTCAGCCTCTGAGTACTGGGAGTCTAGCCGTACCCCACCACACTCAGCTTCCTGGTTCTTGTTCGTGGTCACGTAGACCAGGATGGAACCATCAGATTCTGGGGCTGACAGAATAACAAGGTGATACCCTCTCTTCGGAAATTCCCGGAAAGACAGCCCTTGAACCATCGGACAACTATCATTATGTCTTCCATGGCAGAATGCTGTGTCCCTTCGGCCTGATGCAGGCCCTGACACCAGGGTACGTGCAAGCAACACAAACACCCCAAGGCCCCAGGGGACGCTCCTAAATGCCCCGCCCTGTGTCCCCTCAACTCACCTCTCAGCCTCTTTACAACTGCGTGTGTAAACTTGTGTGTTCGTCAGGCTTTTTATCACTGTAACACGTACCCAAGCCAAGACATTAAAGGGGAGGAGGGAGGAAGGATTTGATTTGGCTCATGGTTTCAAAGATTCCTGTCCAGTCCATGTCCAGGATTGCCTGGTTCTATGCTTCTGGGCTTGGGTTAAGGCAGGACATTGTGGAAGAAGGGCTTGGATAAGAAAAGTTGTTCACTTGATGGCAGCCAAGAAGGAGCAAGGGAAGGAAGGAAGGAGACAAGAAAGAAGAGAGAGAGGGAGAGAGAGAGAGAGAGAAGACAAGGTATCCTTCAAACACGCACCTTGAATAATTTACTTCCTCCAACTAGGCCCCACCTGCAGAGCTCTGCTTTCCAATAATACCATCAAGTTATGGACCCATGAGTAGAATCAGCCCTCGGCTTAGGCCAAGAGCTCTCATAGTCCCTCACTCCTCCCCATCTACAGTCAAGCTTCAAGCACCTGAGCTTTTTTGAGGGGACACTTTGTAGTTTAAGCCCTAACACATGGATTCTTCCCAGTCATTGACGGCTGTCCTGCATCAAGAACTGTGGGAGCTTGCCTGGCAGTGCCGGAGACTGAACGTCCCTAAGGTCACCTTCAATCAACGGAGATGGGAGTCCGCATGTAAATACCCACCACAGACGTGCTCTCCATTTCCTTAGCGGCCCCTCCACATCGCAACCACGGCAATGCCCAGAGGAACGTGGCTGGGACTGTGCCACCTTCTCACCTCGAGGACCCCTCTTCGTTTATTTATTTTGTGTTTTTTCGTGTTGTTTGTTACCCTACTATAGTCCGTTTTAATTCCCCGTCTCCCAACACCCTCCCCTTTTCTCTCCTAAATCCCTCTCAACTGAATCCCTTCTTTCCAACCAGTCTCCCTTCTGTTTTTGACGTCATCATTTTTCCCCTTCCTGTAATGCAGGTCTGGTGTAGGTAGTGTCAGCCACTGTGAGGTCATGAATTCAAGACCACTCTGTGTCTGGAAGACAGTATTGTAAGCATTCCTCCCCGTCCTTTGTTTCTTACATTCTTTCTTCCACCTCTTCGGCCATGGTCCCTGAGCCTTGGAGGGTGTGACAGAGATGTCTCAGTGCTGGACACTCCACTGTCACCTTTTGGCAGCACTTTGGTGAGTTTTGAGTCAAGGCCCCTCCTCTATGTTTGTTTCCTGATCACCTCCTTGTTTGTTTGTTTTTCTTCAAGGTATGGTCTCACTGTAGCTCAGGCTGACTCTGAATTCACTACGTAGCCTCAAGGTAGCCTCGAACTTGTGGCGATCCTCCTACCTCTGCCTCCCAAGTGCTGGGATCAAAGGCGTGCGCCACCATGCCAGGCTGAGATAACCTCCCGAAGAGCTACCTGCCCCTGTGCGCTGGACCCACCAATCCTTGTTTACTGGGGAAACTCAAACCAAGACAGGAACTAAATAAATGTGTGAATGAAAACTGAACGAATGAATGCATGAATCAGCGAGGGGACTCATGGAAACATGGCAAAACTCTGAAGACAGGCTATGCGTGTTCCACTGTCTTCCTAGTGCAGAATCTCACACCAAGGGCTGACTGAGCTAGTGTCCACTGTTGGGTCCCTTTCCCACGGGCTACAGGGTCATGAGGTAGCGCGGAAGACCTCTTTGCTCAGATGGGCAGTCCCAAAGCCTGTTTCTAGAGCATTCCTCCTTAGGGCTGGACCATGATAAACACATGGTCCAGGCAGAGAAATTACCATGCAGGTTAGTAAGACAAAGGGAATCGGTAATCTGTATGTGTGATGCCAAACCTTGTAAAAATAACATAAAAGCCCAGATAACTGAGACGAGGGGAGGGAGTATGGAGGAGCCGGGCCCAAACTAGAAGCAGATTCAGCACCTCTTCCAGATGGTTCCTTCCCACCCCCCCCCATTCTGATATGAGGACAGGAACGAATCAGGTACCTGAAGGCGGAAACAGAAGGGCTCCCCCAAAGATTGGACAGAGAAAGCCAGACGCTGCTGAACGCTTAGCGACAAGCAGCCTTCTCCTCAGAGCTGGCTGTGAGTGTGGCTAAGAATAGAGCTGGGCCAGGATGGCTGCGTCTTTCTCCATGAGCATTCTGGGGAACATTCTAGGCTGCACAGCACAGCCTCTCTCTGTCCCTGCTACTTGCGAGGGGCCCAGAGTGTGCTGGCCAGGGCTGCTGCCACATGGTACCATAAAACTGGCATTTTAGAAACCAGTGAACATTATTCCTCATGGCTTGGGAGGGTGGAAAATCCAAGGTCAAGGTGCCTGCTGAGGGCTTGTTTCCTGATTCTTCGGATAGGGTTCTCTTCCCTCTGGGGTCTTGGGCTAACAGGGAAGGGAGTTTCCTGAGGTGCCTTTCATTGGGGATGATGTTTTAGTCACCTTTCTGTCACGGGGACAAAATATCCTAGAAAATCAACTCAAAGGAGGAAGATTCGTGTGGGCTTATTGCTTTCAGCGTTTCAGGTTACCACTGGGTGTATGGTAAGGAACCACATGGTGGCAGGAGGTCATGGCAGACAACGCAGTTCACCTCACAGAAGCCAGGAAGCAATGAGAAAGACAAGGATAAGACATACCCTTTAAGGGCATGCACCCCCCAAGATGTTCTTCCAACTGGCCCACCCCCTAAACTTTCCATAATCCATAAACCTCAGTAAGGCACGGATCCATTAATCTACTCACAGGTTCACCTATTCCCTAAGTCAGAGCCCTCATATACCATTCCTCTCTCAAAGACCCCACCTTTGAACACAGCTGCATTGCACTCCAAGCCTGAACATGTGCGCTTTGGAGGAACATTTAAGATCTTCACTGGGGCTAGAGAGATGGTTTAGTCGTTAAGTCACTTGCCTGCAAAGCCAAAGGATCCAGGTTCGATTCCCCAGGACCCACGTAAGCCAGATGCACAAGGGGGTGCAGGCGTCTGGAGTTCGTTTGCAGTGGCTGGAGGCCCTGGTGTGCCCACTCTTTCTCTCTCTCAAATAAATAAATAAAAATAAAGTATTTTAAAAAAGATCTTCACTGCACCAGTGCTGCCCCTGTTCGTGAAGTATCTGCTCTCATGATGTCATCCCTTCCACCTGGAAGTGCCATCACATCCGGAATTAGGTGTCAACAGATGAATCCTTGTATCTGTTCAGTCTCCACTCAGGGAGAAGCAATCACTTAAAAAAATTAAATTAAATTAATTTTTTTTGCAAGGAGAGTGAAAGAGGCAGAGAGAGAGAGAGAGAATGGGTGTGTCAGGACCTCTAGCCTCTGCAAACAAACTCCAGATGCATGGGCCACTTGTGCATCTGTCTTTACATGGGAACTTGGGAATTGAACCTGGGTCGTTAGGCTTTGCAGACAAGTGCCTTAACTGCTGAGCCCACTCTCCAGCCCAAGAACTCATTTTTCAAGGTAAACAGATCAACATGTGTGTTAGGGAAAAGGTCTCATCTCCTTGCATCGGCCGGGGAACCTAAATCCCATTGGACATTGAGGAACACCCAGTGGAGAGGCGATAAGCTGCTGACGGAGACCTTGGATTCTTTCTGGAGGGACAAGACTCTTAGAGCTGTGACCGGGAGCTACTGCTCACATTTTATCAAGCGGAAGACAGCTGAAGTTGAGGTGTTGGGGAAGCAGGGAAGTTGGAAAAGTCAGAACTTCGGAAGTTGGGGGTGTTGGGAAAGTAGGGAAGAGAGTAAGAGAAGAGTAAGAAACTGGGGAGGTGGAGACCTGTGGGGTGCTGTCCAGGAGACCCCTGGGAGGAGCATGTGAAGCCTTATGGATTCTGATCCATGCCGTGTTTGGGAAATGTACAAGCCCGTGCCACCCAGTCATGCAAGATCGCTGGGGATGGGCGGAGAGGAAGCAGAGGGTAGTGGAGGAAGTAGGAGGGGCACATATGCAGGTACCTCCAGGCGCAGATGGTGGAAGGGGCAAGTCGGTAGGAACCTGGTTTGCTTCCCAGCCATTCGTGTCCTGGGAACTTGGTCCCCGATGGAACTGTGTTGAAAGGGGTGGAGAGCGAGTGAGAGGGGCTTTCATGAAGGGACTCCATGCTGGTCTTAAGGAGAAAACTCCTATAAAAGAGTGAGCCAGCTCTTCCTCACTCACTCCTTTACTCTCTCTTCTTTCTTTGTTGTCTCCCTCTCTTTCTTTCCCCTACCTTTTGGAGGATGTTATGCAAAGCCAACGTGGGCTTTCATTCTTCTTGATTTCTAGAACTGTGAGCTACATAAACTTCCCAGGCTCAAGTGCTTTTGCTTACTTTATTTTACTTTTTGGTTTTTCGAGGTAGGGTCTCGCTCTAGCCCAGGCTGACCTGAAATGCACTATGTATTCTCAGGGTGGCCTCGAACACACAGTGATCCTCCTACCTCTGCCTCCCAAGTGCTGGGACTAAAGACGTGCGCCACCACGCCCGGCTTTCAACTGCTTTATTTTTGCAACACGGAGCAGACCAAGGAAACAGTCGATGCTGAGGGTTCCGATGGCAGGGCACCGCACACCACTGTCTGTTTGGGTTATGTCTATCTGTCCTTCTAATGCAGTCAGTTAAGAAGCACACCCCCGCTTGGGATAGCAGAGCCCTGTTCTCATGAGCTGCCAAGCTGCATTCATTCCTCTTGTAAATTTATAACCAACTCATTTCACCCAACTTTGTTCAGTAGTTGTCCCCCTAATAAAATCTTGTCTGGAGCAAGGAAAGTGACCTTATGAAGGCTAGTAAACCAATACAAGTGGGTCAGGCTCACAGCTCTGCACAGGAATGGGACCATGGCTTTGACTTTGGGAATATTCAGTGCAGGCCCAGGGACGGTTTGGAGGGATTCTGTGGTGGCCATATTTGTTACTTCGATAGATGCTTCCTAAGTACTTACTGGACATGAGCCCGGGTGTGGAGCCGGGGTGACAGTGAGAAGTAGTTGCCTGTATGGGCCTAAATGATTGAGATACAATGTGCCCTCCCCCCAAGACTGGTATGTCACAGACTGGTTACCAGCTGATCATATTTGTTTTAAAATATTTTACTTATTTATTTATTTATTTATTTATTTATTTATTTATTTATTTTTGAGAGAGAGAGAGAGAGAGAGAGAGCAGAAGAGGCAAGTAGAGAAAAAGAATGGGTGCACCAGGGCCTCCAGTCACTCCATCAAACTCCAGACACATGTACCACCTCATGCTTCTGGCTTATGTGGATACCGGGAAATGGAACCTGGGTCATTAGGATTCGCAGGCAAGAGCCTTAAATGCTAACCATCTCTCAAGCCCAGATGATGGCCTTTTGGGAAGTGGTTGGATCCCAATCTTCTTCTTCTTCTTCTTCTTTTTTTTTTTTTTTGAGGTATGATTTCCTTCTAGCCCAGGCTGACTTGGAATTCACTATGTAGTCTCAGGGTGGCCTTGACTTGGAATTCACTATGTAGTCTCAGGGTGACCTTGAACTCACAGTTATCCTCCTACCATTGCTTCCCTAGTGCTGGGATCAAAAGTGCATGGCGCCACACCCAGCTGGATTAACTTCTTCATAGTTTCATAATATGATGGCATTATTGGGAAGTGGGGCCTGATTGGAGGGATCAGGTCACCAAGGGTGTGCCCTGGGCAGTAGACCCTGTCCGTGGCCCTTTCTGGCTGCATGAGGTGAGCAACTCTGTCCCACCACACGCTCCCTGCCATGTCGCTGGGCCTCACCGTCACCCAGAGGAGATGGAGTCAAGTAACCACGGACCAGGAGCCAAAGGAAGTCTTTCCTCCATCTGCGTTGTTTTCCCGGGAATGTGTCATGGCAGATGAAGAAAGGCCGATGGACACACGGCCTATGATGGTTCATCTTGACTGTCAACTGGATTCAGTAGAGAGACACCTAGGAGATCAGCAAGGCCCATCTCTGCTGTGTCTGCTAGGGCGTCTTCCAGAGGGGACTAACTAAAGGGGGAATGTGGGTAGCACCATCTCACAGACTGGGGATTCAGATGGTATTAAATGGGAAAAATGAGAAAGCCAGCCAGAATAGGTATTCTCTCTCTCTCTCTTTCTGTCCTTCCTGCCATGATGGGAGCTTCTCTGCTCTGCTCCATCATCCCCACCATGATGGATGGAGCCCCCTGAAACTGTTATCTAAAATAAACCCTTTCTCCCACAAGTGGTTTTCCTCGGGTATTTTGTCGTAGTGGTGAAAAGCTAACATACTACTGTCCCGGGACTCGCTGGGACATCAGCCTGGGCGCAGAAGCAGTCAGACCAGTGCTGTCCATTCCGTCTTTAGTTAGACCCCCAAAGGTGTCCTCAAAGCCTTCTCCATGCTGCATGTTAACTTAGGGTTCTTCCTCCGTGGTGGTCCAGTCAGAAGTGAATCTCATCTCTGAGAAGACCCCAATGATCTGATGTGCTCTGTTCTGCATGGGGCCTAAGCGCGGCCCCACATTTCAATACAAGAGCCCAGGGGGGTGAAGTTGGTGGGCTGCTCTCTCGTCATCTCTCACCACTTGGTAGAATTCAGGAACTGTTCTCCTCGGGCACAACGACCGTGTTGGTGTCAGTGTGACAGGCACCCAGTCGTGCTTCATGGGCGGGCCCATGGTGCCCTCCTTCCCCGTTCCTTTGTGTCTTCCTTCTGACTGGGGCTGGTCTCCTTTCCTCTTCATCTTTTAGAAATCCAATTTTACAAGCTGTTGCTCTTGAGTGTGGACGGTTGCATTTTATTAATTTGAAAAAAAAATTATTTTTAATGACCCCTGGAGCTTGCTTGTCTCCCATGGCTGTGACCTGCATTGAAGAACCTTTGCTCTGTGTTCCTTGTACCGTCGGGAGTCTCAACAGCCCACTGTGGTGGTGTGAGATGGTGGAGCAGGTGCCGTTAAACACCATGCGCTTTCCCAGGCTTCACTGCAAGCAGGGAAACAGTGTCCATGCTTCTGGGGGGTCATTCACTGGACAATATATGGGACTTCGACGATAGCCAGACAGTGCCTCGTTTCTGGCAAAAAGGCTGACCAGTCTCCTTGCCAGTACTTTTAAAGGTCACAGTTAAGATGGAAGCACACACCTTCCCTCAAATGACTTCTCCCTCCTGTGTCCCAAGGGTGTCATGTCTGCAGTGGATGGTATGTCTGGTCCTGCAGGATGTCCTCTGCCCGCGCTAGGGATGGCTCCTCAATGCCTAAGATAGCACTGAGCCCTCGTGCTTCTGACTGCTCAGCCACACCCTGTTATCTGCCAATTGTCAGTCCAAGAGGCTCTGGTTTGCACATGCTCTTCTGCCCTGGGAGCCCTTCAGCCCTGGCTTGAGACTCCATCCCCTTCCTGGAAACCCCATTGGCTGCTGTGCATGTCCACTGTCTTTCCTTCTGACATCCTCAGATCACGTGGCATCCGAGCCCCCGGGTGGGCTCAGCCCGTAGTAACAGTCCCAGCCCACACTTGTCTCTTGAACTCTGGGACCAGAGTCTCCTGAATCACTCCCTCCTCCTGGGCTTTCATAGAATTGAGCCGGAATCTTAGACGGCTTGTGGTGGGCTTCATGGACTCCAGAGTCGTGTTCAAGCTCACAGAGGGCAAGCTTGCTGGACGCATCTTACCCTGCAGCCCCAGGTCTGCAGACCTGCTAGCGTGGAGCACTGACTACCCACGGGTCCCCAGTGTGTGAACTTCTTAGTCACTGATAGGGGCATCGTTTACCTAACAACTTTATTTTGTCTCTGCGAAGCCCTTGGCATCTCAAAATGGCCTCGTGTGAAGCTAACAGAATATCATGTTATGTGGATTAATTCTTGGTTGTGTTTTTGTGATACGGTCTGCAAGCTCAGGCTGGCCAAGAACTTGCAATCCTCCTGCCTCAGCCTCCGAAGAGCTGGGATTGTAGACATACATGGCGCCACCAAGCTCGGCCACTGCTCACTTTTGCCCACTCTGTTCAAGTCGGACTGGTTTCCAAAGGTAGCATCTGAGGACATCAAACGCATCACAGAATTCAAACAGAAATTACAAAGCCGGTGTGTTAAGTGGTTTTTCCCCATTACATGGTGGTCAGTGAGAAATGTAAGTAGGCTGACCATCCCCTTGTTTTTCTAATTCTCCTTTCCCTCCTTTCCCACTGGAGTGTGTCTTGAGCCCCTCTGTGGACCTTCGTAGAAACAATTCAGATTCTGGTGTCCCTCTGACCCCCATTTGAAAAGTGTGATCTTGCTGGGGTTACTTCTGCTCATCTCTGAAGTGGGGTGACCATGTGACTTTTGCAGGTCTCTTTCGAGGTGCAGTGTGCCGATGTGCATGGGGTTGCGGACCGGGATTGGCACACTGTGCCCACCACCATGTGTTTGCCAGCCCTTCCCACAGAGGATGGAGGTGCTACTCATGTGGGTGGCGGGCAGCAACAACGGATGGACTCTGCCTCTTGGCTCACTGCCGTTTTCCCCGTACCGTATGGAATAAATAGTGTTATTGGGCTGATATGCTTAAGGCTAATGAGCCCATGTCTAGCATGTGAGAAACCAGATAACAAGACATGTTTTTCTCCATTGGCTTCTATTGATGTATTAATTAATGAAATCCAAGATTCCCCTTTGAGCTGGAGCAGTGTTTAAATCACTCTTGAGCTGCGCACAGCACCGTCGTCTCCCCTCCTGTTACCAGACGCGGTGCGGGCCTGTGTAGCGCCTTCGCTGCTGCCCTGGCCCAGGTGGGAACAGCATTCAGAGCAAACAAAGGCCCCTGCAGGTCCCCCCAAAGCCATCTCCATGCCATCCCCGGGCCCTACCACATCAGGCAGAGCCCCTGTCAGCCCTTCCTTGGGCAGCTCCGAGTCCAGCTCTGACTTTGAACCCAGCTTCATCTCCTCTGGGGTTTCTGTGTCTCCAGAGAGTCCTAGGGCAGGACAGAGCACCGCTAACTTCCCAGTCTCTCCATGGTCCAGGGCAGGCAAGGCCTTGGTGCTCATGCCACTAGTTGCCTTGTTTTGCGTGATTAACAGCTTACGCAAGCAGCAACGGGTGTGAGCCTCCATGCTGGCGCCTGGTACACTGGTATCCCAGGCTGGACCACTTTAAAAAAATATTTCTTTATTTGAGAGAGATAGAAAAAAAATAGAGAGGCATATATATATATAGAGAGAGAATGGGCACATCAGGGCCTCTAACCACTGCAAACAAATTCCAGACGCATGCGCCACCTTGTGCATCTGGCTTATGTGGGTCCTGGGGAATCGAACCTGGGTCCTTTGGCTTTGTCAGCAACTGCCTTAACCACTAAGCTATCTCTCCAGCCCTGGACCACTTTTTGCTAGCACCACAACCACAGTCAACATGTTGAAATTCTCTGGGCCTCTGTCTGTGAAATGTCCCTATCTGTGAAATGGGGGTGATATTATTATGCATTGTGAAAACTACACAAGCCAGAGTGTGACATTTTCAGAACAGATCACCAAGTGCAGCACGGCGGCTGCTTACTACGTGCTAAGATGATTAATATGTTAAGTATGCAGTGGGTGAAATAAGATTGGTTAAAAAAGCATTTGTTTAGTAAAAGAAAAACACATATTTATTTATTTATTTATTTATTTATTATTTTTTGTGAGCAGAGAGAGCATGAGCACTTTACAGCCTCCAGCCACTGAAAACGGACCCCATACACATGCACCACTTGTGCATGTGGATTTACAGTGGTCCTGGGGACTTGAACCTAGGGCAGCAGGCTTTGTAAGCAAGTGCCTTATAACCACTGAGCCATTTCTCCAGCCCCAGAAGATGCACTTTTATACCTTCTAGGAATATTAATTTTTCTAACTTGCTTGCAAGAAGATATCCATATGGGGTCTGCTTCAGTATTTAAAACTGGTGTGACGCTGTCTGTATTTTCCATAAAAGAAGGGCATGTGAAAGAGAAGCTGTTACCACAGCGGGTTACACCTACCTCTTCAGTAACCCTCCTGGGACCATTACCTTATGTCTCATCTCCCCAAAGTACCCCTGTACCTTCTGGACTCCATACGAAACTAGGCATGCCCACAACTTATGCATAAGTAAGCATGGATTCCTGCCCCTGTAAACGCGTACCCTCTCAATTTCCTATATAGCCACATATACCTCATATGTAACCATGTGCTTCCAGACCCTATTGGCAACCAGGTACCCCATGTCCTACAAGTAATTGTGTACCCTAAGTCCTACAGGAAGACAAGTATCTCTCTGTACCATGTAGCCTTAACACTATTCCAAAGTCACAGTTAAGTGAGGGATCTTAAAAAAGTATTTCATGTATGTGTGTGTGTGTGTGTGTGTGTGTGTGTGTGTGTGTGTGTGTATTTGAGAGAGAAGGGGAAAATAGAGAGAATGGGCATGTGGCCTCTAGCCTCTGCAAATGAACTCCAGACTCATGCGCCACCTAGTGCATCCGGCTTTATGTGGGTAGTGGGGAATAGATCCTGATTCTCTGGGCTTTGCAGGGAAGTGCCTTAACTACTCAGCCGTCTCTCCAGCCCCATTTTTTTTTTTTTAAATTTTGCCATCATGTGGTCTCACCCATGAACCTCTCAAAGAACACTACTGTCATCTCCCAGCCCAAAGGAACAAGGCAGCTTCAGAAGGTCCCATATTCTGGCCACTCACACTCCTCTCTGGGGCCTGGTGCTGTGGGGTCCTGCTGACGCTTGGAGAAGCTCTGCTTCCCTGCTCTGTCACTGAGTAGCCATGACACCCACACTGGGAAGCGCGTGTAACATTTCCTGCCTGGTCGTGATGTGTTGCTCTCCCTAACACCACTGTCGATGATGGACAATGGACACCTGGCTGGCCCCCTCCGCACGGACCTCCAGGGCTCTATGGCATCCAGCACATGTCAGCATTCATCCTCGCGACCCTGAAAGTGTCGTCCCCACTCACATTTCATATCCATACACCTACCCAATGTTTTGTAACTCAGACTCGACTCTATTTAGAATCAATAACCACTTAGAATTAAAATTCGAGCCGAACTATAAACCATAAAAGCCCCTGATTATTTCATTAGTAATTTGCTAATTGGCATTAGATATTTAATTACACATTCCAAATATTTGATGAATTATTTCAGCTTCGCATATAAAGCTGGTGGCGGGGAATACATTTTTCAGGAAACAGAAAGCCCAGGGAGAGAGCTCGCAGGAAACCTTCATTATCCGTGTGCGTCTAGAGCCTGAACGAGGGCACAGGGCATCACTGGGGCTCTGATGGAGCCCACCCAGACAGTTTGCCGAGTCCGACTCGGATCCAGGAGAGTCTGGGCTCCTACCTCTCCCCAGCTCTGCTCACCAAGCCGGCTTTTTTGTTCTCTGCTGCTTTTGGAGACATTATCTTTTCTACTTTGATCAGCTTTCCACAACATAAGGTGATCCCTCCCCCCTTCCTCTTATCCTCTTGGCATGGGCTGTTTTTTTGACAGAAATGAAAGGGAACCGGCCCCTCACCCCCATCACTCACTCTCACCCCCGTTCCTTGTCCTCTCCATTCTCCTAGCAGCAGCAGGTCCTGTCCCTGTCCGCATCGGACACCAGATGGCCCCCACAACCTTCTCAGAGTGGATTTGCATTAGATAACACTTGGCGGCTGGCTCCCTCCCTTAAGGTGTGGGAGCTGTTTCTCTAGAAGAAGGGGGGGGGAGATAATTTCAGTACAAGAAAAAAAATGCACAAATGTTCATTTCTGTTTCTTTTGGGATCCTTCTGAGGACAAGTGGGCACTGAATTCATGCAACCCCAAAAGTATGTCCTGCTTCTTTACTCTGCGTGGGTCGCTGGCCTCCCAGATGCCAGCTTCACACGGGATAATTCGCAGCGCAGAAAGCCAGGTGTTTGTTTTCAGTCAGCACGGCCCCCCGAGGACATCATCTCGCCTTTCTGCTGCGTGGGAGGACTACGTGAGATCTGGACCCTAAACCACATCAGTGAGGCCACTCACACACCGCGCTCACCCCAAGCTAGGCCAAGGGCAGAGAGTACGACATGATTTCTCACTGATTTTCACATTGGATCCTCTGCTATTCTCATAACAGATTGTGATAAGCCATATGTGGGACTTCCAGTGACCATTCTGGAGACACCCAGGGAGGGGGAACAGGCAATACCAGGGAACAAGCTGCATCCCAGGCCACAAACCTGCAATCAAATCAGGAGAAAGAAGTTAGCCCTTAAAGGGCCAGCCCTGCCCATCACCTCTCCCAGCTCTGCGTGTACGATGCAGGGAATGGTGCTGTCGGAAATCAGATTGAGAAGCCGGGCGTGGTGGCGCACGCCTTTAACCCCAGCACTCGGGAGGCAGAGGTAGGAGGAGTGCCGTGAGTTTGAGGCCACCCTGAGACTCCATAGTGAATTCCAGGTCAGCCTGAGCTAGAGCGAGACCCTACCTCGAAAAAAAAAAAAAAAAAAAAAAAAAAAAGAAGAAGAAAAGAAAATCAGATTGAGGACTTCAAAGGCCCTTCTGTGGAAGATGCTAGATGCTAGGGAATGTTTGCTTAGAAAGATGCTGGGAGGTTAATTCCAGAGGGCACAAGTGATGGCCAAAGAGCAAGGCCCATTGTGTGTCCACAGACACTCACATATTTAAAAAAATTATTTATATGTTTATTAGAGAGAGGTAGGGGGACAGAATGGGTGTGCCAGAGCCTCTAGCCACTGCAAAGGAACTCCTGACGCATGAGCCACCTTGTGTATATGGCTTACATGGGTACTGGGGAATCGAACCTGGGTCCTTAGACTTTGCAGGCAAGAGCCTTAACCACTAAGGCATCTTCCTAGCCCTGTCCACAGATACTCTTGGAATGGAGTGGAAGGAAAACAAAAATCCGAGACCCAGGGCTCACCTTAGCTCTACAGAGACCTTTGGATTACTGCTCCCCTCACAGTTTGCTCGTGTGTTTAATGGAGACCGTGTGCCCTGCCCAGCTCATTATTAAAGGGGACCCCTGAAGACGGGGTCTTCAAAAGCAGTAAACACCAACTCCCAGAGAGGCACAGAGGCGGTGGAAGAGGGTTAGCTCATGACTCAGTAGTTTTCCACTCTTTATCTGGCGTCTGAACATTGAAATGTACCTGTATTGTAACCAGCCTTTATAAATAGACCAGGTTTTATGAGAGGCCCCCTCAAATCCCTTTGGAGGTAGGATGGACATAAAATAGAAGCCAATAAAGCAATATTTTTTTTTTTTCAGTAGAAATCTGGTCGCAAAGATCAGCACTGAGGAAGAACGCCTTTATTCTGCCCTGCACGAGGAGCCACTGGAAATCATTATTGCCCCCACAAGGTGCCAGGCGGCAGGCAGGAGACCCTGGGGCATGGCCCCCACAGTGCTGAGGCTGGCCGGGGCTTCATGTCCATCCTGGCTTTGCCCACACCTCCCCCTGCCCGCAGAGCACCCTCACCTCATCCTTCTTTCAACGGGCAGTGCCACCACTTGCAGAGCCCTGGAAGAATCCACTCTTCAGTGGCCCCAGATCAATGTCTAACAACTGAATAAAAGAGAAAATCCCGTCGTTTAATTGGAAACAAAGCCCAGGCTGTAGAAAGAGCTTTATCATGCCGGTAAATCTCAAAGTCAAGGTGTGACAGGTCCGATTAACCGATTAAGCTGATTCACTTGGCCTGGCTTGCTCCCTTCCTCATCTTCTGTTTCCTAACCTACCAGCTACATGGCATCAACCACGGGGATATTCCCCCTCAGGGAGCCTCTCTGGATACCCTGCAGACCCCTTCCCCACACCCCAACCTGCCTGCCCTGCTCCATGTCACTTCCCATGCTGCACTGGGCACCTGCGCCCCTTCCTTCCTTCCTTCATCCGTTCATTCCTGCGCGGGCCTCGCCTGAGCTGCCTGCTTCCGGGTGGGCCCCGTGCTGTAAGGCCCAGCCCAGACCGGGCGCTCTGTAGCCATTTCGTTTCTCTTTTCTCTCCTTTGGTAGCGCTGGGGATCAGATGCAGAGCTGTGCACAAGCTAAGTAAGCGTTCTACCAAGGAGCTGCCCCCCCCACACCATGCACTTTTGTTTTAGAGAATGGATGAAATACACTCCAGATGTGGTGTTTGGGAGCTCATGACAGAGAGAGAGGGAGAGAACGAGAAAGAGAGAGTGAGCAAGCGAGAGAGAGAGAGAGAGAGAAGAAGCCCCTTGGGTTTGTGGATGTCAGGGACTGGCCCATATAGCGCCTAGTAAGGCTGATGGCATATGTGTGTCCAGACAGACACTACCTGTGGGCATTGGAATCTTTACCTTTAGGGTTCTGAGCTCGCCAACCACTTTCTCCCTTAGCAAAAAGGCCCTGGGGATTGAGGGTGCTGATTGGAGCGACCCTCAGAAGGCAAGTGTGCCCAGACAAGGCAGAAAAGGAGGAAAGTGGGGAAGAGGGGAAATTTCCAGAATCTCTATCATATGTCCCGGCAGGCCACAGTAAACACGGCTGGCTTTGGGTCACCTCAGTGGGTAGGGACTCAGACAAAAGACCAACTACTCCATCCCTAGTTTCTGGGCATTCCAAAGTTACTTTTGGGAATCTTGGCAGTCAGGAGTGTGTGTACCATGCTGCCTGGTCCTATCGTGCCGTGTTTGGGCCCAGCACACACGCTCAATCCCTGCCCCAGCCCCTCCCCCAATATCCACACAAAGACGCAGACAAAGATGGAAGGTCTTATGAACCTTCTCCACCCACCTGGGCACTATATGTCAGGTGCTTTGTCAAGGCTGGTCCACCAAAACATGGCATGATTCCTGCCCCTTATAGAGACATACACTTGAGCCAATCTTTAGACACATTCATTCTCCCGGGAAAGTGTCACCGGGTAGGAAGCAAAGAAAAGACACGTGGCTGAAGTGTGCAAGTCAGGCAAGTCAGGCCCAGCTGCCAGGTGGTCAGAGAGAGGCTGCGCCTATCACACATCCACAGAACACGGCAAGTATTGACACGTATGTCACGGGAGCCTTGCTGCCTTCTGGGGGGTCTGGCTTTGGCTGGAGGACAGTGATAATGCACATTACTAAAGCAATACCAGCCTTTGTCCTAGAGGCTGACACTGGGAGACTTGGTCTGGCAAGGGCTTCAGCCACCGAACGTAGAGCAGGTCTTTGCCCCTGAAAAGAGCGAGCAGGCCGTGGGGTCCGTCACTGAATCTGGGGGCACAGGGCAACGGGGGCCTTGCACCATCAGGGCTGGAGTGCAGATGCGCATTTACTCATTTCGGTGGAGGTTTCCTGGCAGTCATAGGAGGGGTGGAAGTTTAAGAGACAAGGCCTAAACCATGGGCAATGTGGTAGTTTGATTCAGGTGTGCCCCATAAACTTGGGTGTTCTGAATACTAGGTTCCCAGCTGATGGAGATTTTGGGAATTAACGCCTCCTGGAGGGAGTGTATTGTTGGGGGCAGGCTTATGGGTGTTATAGCCAGTTTCCCCTTCCCAGTGTTTGGCACACTCTCCTGTTGCTGTTGTCCACCTTATGTTGGCCAGGGGGTGATGTCCACCCTCTGCTCATGCCATTGTTTTCCCCTGCCATCAAGGAGCTTCCCTTCAAGCCTGTAAACCAAAATAAACCTCCCCCCCCCCACGAGCTGTTCTTGGTCGGGTGATTTCTGCCAGCAATGTGAACCTGACTGCAACAGGCTATTAGGAAGTGTCCCCAGCACCCCCCTCCTTCCTCAATCCTTCCACCCTGGAATCACAGGTGACATTCTGAACTGACCTTCCTCTGGTGACATGGTGGGAGGACTTGGCTGACAGTGGTCAGGTGGAAATAAAGACCCCAGAAGCTCTTGAATTTGGCCTAGCCTGTATGATGGAGTGCTAGGTGCCGGACTTCTCCAAAAGGACATCTCGGGTCAGGAGGTGGGGGTGGAGAGACCTGTGGGTGGAGAAAGAACTTCTTTGTTTGACGAACGGTCCTTACATTAGTCTGATTTGTAATGGGGGAATCAGAATTCCAGAACTGTTTTAAAATAAGATCTTTCATTAATCTGAGAATCTCAGTAACTGATGCTAATGACTACGAAGTGTGGACAAGTGGGTGCCCTGCTGACCCTACACTTCTGAAGGACCAGGGGCCACTTAGGACTAGCGCTGGAACCGCAGGCGTTCCTAGGGCAGGCCCGAGACAATGGGCCACCATTTGTCTTAAAAGGTTCTAAAATGACGCCCTGTGGCGTCTGCTCGGTGTCGGCACTCGGGCAGCCTCCACGCTCTGAGGGAGCGCACAACAGCGTGTCTGCTTCGCACGTGAGCTTCCACTTATTGCAAATCACTTAGGAGCAAACGGATACAGGATATTGGATTGGTCATCCCGTTCCCCCAATGGTCTGTTCTGGTTAAGAGCTACTTGAGAGGAAGGAGCTACTGCCTACCTTACAGTCACCGACAGAATTCACCGTGGAAGCAGCGTGGTGTGTAGAGTGGCCAGAGTGATGTGGTGCGAGCACTTACCCAGGGCTCCGCAAGCGTGGCCCTGCGGACCTGATCATCGTTCCTCTGCCCGCTGCATCCTCTGGTGGGTCCATAGGCCCAGGTGGCACATCCTCCCTCTCAGGCCGTGACCACCAGCAATGCTTCCAGACGCCACTGACCATCCCACACGGCCTTTCAGATTTGGCGCTGACTGGGAGTCACTCCTCTACCAGGGGCAGTTCACAAGAAGCTGCTTGTTACGGTTTGAGTCCCGCGTCGTGCAGACGCAGGCTCGTGTCTTGCCCGTTTGGTCCCCGGCTGGTGGAGCTATTTCAGGAAGTTGTGGAAACTTTAGGGGGTGAGGCCTCCCTGGGGGGAAACAGGCAGTGGGAGAAGGGAGAGGAGGCCTGCAGAAGGTGCACGCGGTCCTCAGTACGTTCCTCTCTCTCTGCTTCCTGCCTGCAGTCAGGTGAAGAGCCCTGGAGAGACACGCTCCCATCACCAGCAGGCTCTGCCTCCCCATGGGCCCAGAATCAAAGGCACCAAGGACGATGGACTGAGCTGCCTGAAACCGTGTGCCTGAAGTCTCTTTTTCTCACTCGTTTCTTTCTTTCAGGTACTTTGGTCATAATCATGCACGTAGCTAACACACTGCCCTCAAAGAGCTTCGGTTTTGCAACGCATGTGGCAAATGAAGAAGCCACTGGACCATAAACCTGGGGAGAGAAAAGCTGACATTTGTCCTCTCTCTTAACTGTCCTCGTATTTCCAATCCCAGCAAGTCCTTTCTGCTTTCGTCTTTTCTAAGAACTATATTTCTGTGGTCCCAAGTGACACATTCGACTCATTAAGGCTTCTTAATTCCCACATGAGTTATTGCTGGAAGGGTCTGAAGGCCCCGTCTCTTGCCTTATTACACCTGTAGTTATGAGCAGTAACTACGGCCTTTATTACAACACTCAGCACCAGCCATTAAATTTGAGGCGTGAAAATGATTTTTTTCACCCCCAAATCCACTTACCACTGGCATGCTTCCATGCATGTTCTCAGACCAAGTGGAGCCCCCAGGTGCTACCTTGAGGAGCGTCCCCTGCGCCAGCGCCACTGATTTAGGGAACTTGCGTGTCAATCATGCAAGCCTGGGCTTCAAGTCCAAGTTCAAGGCTTCCTTAAGCACTGACTGGCCTTCGTCAACATTTCAGTAAATGAAACAAACTCTAGAGCTGTCACTCATTTCAACAAAAAGAATTTTTCTTCTCCCTATAGAAGCCCAATAGGGCTAAATCCTTCCTTGTTTAGCTTGGGGCCAAGCACACCCTACAGGAAGCGGGAAAATTATCTATTTTTTTTTCAATGAAACCCTGCGTCACTCAAAGACATTCTTACCTACTCACTCTTGAGGCATCAGAAATGTATGGATAGAGGCAATTTCAGTTTGGACAGGTGCGTTTCCCTGCACACGGTCAGGAAAAGGAGCCAGCGTGCAGCGTGGGCAGAACCCCTTCGAAACATGGAGGAGATCCTGAGACACTTCGTTTCTACCCCTTAGGTCTTGTGATCGTGAGCAATTTGCCCTCATTTTTGTTGAGGGAGGGAGGTTCTTGAAGGATTTGAAACCTGCATATTAACACGGCTCCCTAGTGCTATTTATAAATAACTGTGGACAGATCCTGCAGCTTCCATTTGGAACTCCTGTTTGGAGATGCAAAGAGAGTGGGGGGGCGGGGGGCGGATGGCAAGGGAACCCTGGTGCTGTGTAGCGCAGGACACCATGGGAAGAAAGGAAGAAAGACAGCCGTCCGGATGACAAACTCTTGGTCTCTCATGAAAGAGTTAACAGAAAGAAATAAAATCAGATATGTGTAGCCTCCAGACGTCCATTAAAGTGCAGAATGCTGTTTTCTATCACGGAGTATATGCCAGATGTTCAAACTATCTCTAATCATTGCAGATGTAATGGGGTAGAATGTTGCAGTTTGTGAGTTTACTGGCATTAATCCTATATACTGCACAAGGGAAAAGATTTTAAATATATAATTATATCTCATTAATACTCAGGTTTTATCTCCTTTCAATGAAACAGGACTTATTAAAGCAACCATTTACCGCATGTTTTCTTTCAGTATTTGGCCCAGGCATAATCCTGTGTGCATTCGACGTGTAAATATGTACTAACTAACCTGGGTGCAGAAAAACACCCAGGAACGGTAGTGAGTCCATTGCTACCCAAATTCACTTTTATATGCATGAGATGTTTTTATATTGTAAATTGATAAGAGGGACTTAACCGCGTACTTTCTGACTTGCTTGGGTTTCTTCATGCCAGAAATATTTGTATTTCCTAATTTGAAAGGAAATTGCCTGTGCTCTGGTTCTTTATTGCACGTTGGGAAAGGGTGCGTTCTGGGCCCCAGAGGGGGGGGGCATGTGGATGTGGGCGAGAAGACCCCTGCCTGGTAGCTCCATTCTCTCAGGCACTTGTGGGACTAGGCAAAAGACTGAAAGTTTTTGTTCTCTCTTTCTCTCTCTCTCTCTTTCCCAGAGAATCACTGTGATCAGAGCATTTCTCGAGGGGAATACTTGGGTGGGGAATGCCGAATTCTCCTCTTGTACATACCCAGCTCCTTTCTCTGAATAAAATAGCAGCATTTGCACCAACCAATTAAATCACCCTGAGATGCTGAGCTCTGCGGCCAGCCCATCGAGGGAAGTGGCCGCGTAGCGCCTCCTCCTTGGGAGCTCTCTCGCAGACACTTGGCTCGCCTTTCTGCCCTCTCCAGCCCTTCTCCCCATCTCTGACCCTCGCTTCCCCAGTTGAGCCTCCTTGCCTAAGGAGGGCCAGCGTCCTGTGGGTGGGGGCGTCCACACAGAGCTGGCTGAGCTTGCTTCTCTTCCTTTCCTCTTTCTTTTTGTTGTTCTTGTTGTTGTAGTGGTGCAGGGCATCTATGCCAGCGCTTGGTTGCATGCTGGCCAAACATCTTACCTCTCAGCTTCACCCCTAGCCCCAGGGGCTTACTGCTCTATAAGAGACTTCCGGGCTTAGTCATGAGGCTGAACACCTGCAGTCACGGCACTGAGACAAGCTGAGACGGGAGGGTTGAGAGTTCAGGGCTAGCCTGGGCCCTATAGGTAGTTTGAAGCTACCCTGGGGTTATCTACCAACACCCTAACAATCTAACAGTAGAAACATTGCCTCACACAAAACCAGGAGATGAGGACGTCGCTCAGTGGTAGAGGGCGAGGCTTCAGCACCGTCCTTGTTCTCTGGATTCCCTTCCAGGTTATCCGCAGTGGCAGGTTTGATTTATTTTCATAACGGACTGCTCTGGTGCTGGGGCAGTGTCCACCTTGGTCAAGGCCACCCCAGAGCAGGTACACCGCCTGATGTGCCATCAGCCCTGCCTACCTCTCTCTCTTCAGTGAGAGAATAAAGGAATACATTAGTGAGTAGTGAAGGCCTTTTGGGAATAGCTGGGTGGGGCTGGCAATTTAGCTCAGCGTCCTTCGCTATCATTTTTGGCGTGGAAGAGAGCTTTGATGGATTCTGCAATAATGAGATTGACGAGACAGATGGTCGCTGCCAGGAATTCAGCAGAGGCCAGGGTGATGGAGGGCAGGGCGGCTGCTCCATGTCAGAGCCAGAGGCGAGAGCAGGAGGGGTTGGAAGCCCCGTCCCGGCTTCGGTGTCCTGGAGATGAAGGGATCTGTAGGCGGGGTGGAGGGCAGGCACTGTAAGCGAGCCTGAACCAGGGAGGCGGGGGGCCCCAGAACAGAGACCCCTCGCTGGGCAACTGGAGGACCAAGAGACTGAGGAGGGCCTCAAAGAAACATTCTGGGAGATGGGGACACTGACTGCAGGCGGATGGGAGCTGGGAGGGAAGAAAGGAAGGAGGCCCGGGGCCAGCGCACTTGGATTCAGCACAATAGCCTCTTACTTAACTGTTATTTACTTTTTAGTATTTATTTTCAAATACTACCAAACTGGGTATATGGCTGTACAGTCTTTCTCTCCTCTCCTACTTTCTCCTCCTCTCTCCTTCCTTGTTGGGCTGTAAGACCCAGAGGCATGTAAAGCTTGAAGTGTTGGCCTCCCCAGCTGCAGAGGTGGAAAAAGTAGATTGATTGGAGAGAAGTGCCCATGATGAAATTAAAGGATGAGGAAGACTAGTGCTAACTTCTTTTTACTATTTGGTGGCATAGTCCTATGGGAGCCAGGACTGGGCATCTCACGTGTGGGCTCACCTTGGGAGGCAGCTTGAGAGGTGTGGGGCACCCCATGCAAGAGGGGCAGGCTGGGCAGGGGCAAGAGGACCCAATGTCAGTCCTAAACAGACCCCTTTCTAGGAGGAAGATGCCAGGTGCTACAGAGTAGCCCCTAAGGCCAGTGCTCGGTCTCTCGGAAACAGAGAGAACTGGAGAAGGTCATCATGGCTGGAAGGGCAGGCAGGAGTTGGGCTGGGGTTGAGGGGAGGTGGACTGTTGGGGGGCATTAATTTAGGATCAAGATCACAGAAATAAAGGAAACAGCAAGAAGGGAAGGTGATTCATAGTCATCTCAAAACCACACAGTCCTACCGAACAGGAATAGAAAAGAACGGGCAGAAATCTGAGGCATCTGTGTGGCCAGAGCAGAGAGCGCTCCGCATCTCCTAGAAGGTCTGGTAGCCAGAACCATGTTTCCTCATTGATTTGTTTAATACACCTTTATTTTTACTTTTGCCTTTGGAACCCTCGTGGCTCACACATCTGTCTTCCATGTAGAATTGCTTGCTCCAGAAAGAAGGGAACTACCTCTTGTTGAATATTGGCTGCAAATTAAAAGGATAGTCAACGTGAATGAATGAACAGGCAATGGATCAAAATGGGTGTGAGAACCCTGAAGGTTCCACTGAACAGGAAGCACGCGTTCCCTTGAGTGCTCCGCACTCATAATGTTAAGCAGAACCACTCTTGTTCTACCTCTTGGGTCTCTGGAGCCACACATCTTTCATTCTGAGTGCACAAGCTTGTATCAGAGTCTCTCTGCATGCCACAGGATTGCCCCTTGCCTCATAAAGCATTGCCATTAAGTGAGCGGCATCTTTGGCAGGCCAGTTGGTAGCTAGAGGCTAATGCCACATGTGATACAACCAGTGGGTCCCATCATCATGAGCCCACTCCCACTTTTCATCAGATGTAAAACCCACTCCCTGGTCTGATGAGCTGCTATGTGGATCTCATCCTGGGGGATCAAACCATCCAGCAGTTCCTGAATAGTGACACAGGGAAGGCCTTGCTGGCAACAGATGCAAATTCAAACCCAAGATAAGTGGCTATTCCCGGCAGAGGGAATTGTTAGATCTTTCAGAGTAAAATAAGTTCATGTCGGCAGGTTGTTACTATAGGGATGGTTGGTTTCTTAGGTGCTCTGATTAGTCTCAGTGTTGGTTTCTGTTGCTGACAGTCACATTCTTGGTAAAAGGGAGCCTGAGTATGGTCTCCTATACCTGCTACCTTGCCTGCAATGCTCAGTGCCCATTACACAGCATGGGGTGTCCAGCCATGAGGGGATGTTCATATCCACTAACCACATCATTTCATCTGCTTGGCTGTGTGGTCCAGTCCATGGCATGTGCTCTCCCATAAGCATTAAAAGAATTTTCACTTTAAAAGGTCATTTGCATATATGAATCCAATACTGCAGACCTCTCATCTTTTTTATTGTGTGTGTGTATGTGTGTGTGGTCTATGCACTTTTATGTGCCCTGGTGGTACCATACATGCTGCCCTGTGGTGGGATGTGCTTGCCAGCAGTGGCCAGAGCTGAATACTGGGTATCCTCTTACATCATTCCTCTGCCCACTTTTAGAGCCTGATTCTCATCCTGACCCCAGAGCCTGTCTTTTTTTTTTTTATCCCAAGCTTCAGAAATTCCCAGGTCTCTGCTCCCCTGTGGGGTTAGGGCTACAGGTGAGCATGACAATGCCCAGCTGTTGGACATGGACTATGGAGATTTGAACTTGGGTGTTCTCAAGCACCCCAGGCTCTCAGTCTTTTCATTTCTTAAAAATATTGGTTTCATCCAGGCGTGGTGATGCACACCTTTAATCCCAGCACTCAGGAGGCAGAGGTAGGTGGATCGTTGTGAGTTTAAGGCCACCCTGAGAGGACATAGTGAATTCCAGGTCAGCCTGGGCTAGAATGAGGTCCTACCTCAAAAAACCTAAGGGCTGGAGAGATGGTTTGGCAGTTAAGGTGCTTGCCTGCAAAGTCAAAGGACCCATGTTCGAATCTTCAGATCCCATGTAAGCCATAAGGTGACATATGTAGCAAGGTTGCACATGTGCATGCATCTGGAGTTTGACTACGGTGGCTGGAGACCTAGGCATACTGATTCTCTCCCTCTTTCTTTCTCTCACTCTCTCTCTCATAAAAAGGCCAGTGTGTTGGGCTTGCCTCAAAAACAAGTATGGGTTTTAAGCCAGGTGTGGTGGTGTACGCCTTTAATCCCAGCTCTCATGAGGCTGAGGTAGGAGAATAACAGTGAGTTCGAGGCCAACATGAAACTACATAGTAAATTCCAGGTCCACCTAGGCTAGTGTGAGACCCTATCTCAAAAAACAAATATACATATATACACACACACACACACACACACACATAGTGACACACATATATGTATATATATGTTTTATGGCTACTCAGATATAAGATCAACATGCCAGAAACATACTACCATTGAATAAATAGCTCGCTGCTCACAATCCCCAGAATAGACGTGCACCACATCACATCATATCCAGGGCACATAGAAAAGCATGAGTCCTGCCCACGCCCGCCCCCCAAAGGTAGAGGAAATGAGGGTGTTTGTAGGGTGAAATGGATGAAATAACATAACAGGGCTAACTTGGCAGACTCCAAGGTGTAGAGACTGTCCCCAGTTGTCTGAATCCTAGCTGGAGGGTGATTAGAGTAAGGGAATATTGTTCCCCAAATGCTAGAGAACCAGACACCCAATAAAAGATGTGATTAGTGGGGAATATTGGCTCTGGATTGAGTGGTTTTACTGTGAAAGGCTTGCCCCGGGAGAGAGTTTGTCATCTCTGGGAACTAGCTAGACCTGGAAGGGCAGATCTGCTCTTGTGAACAACATCTCAAGATGCCAAAAGAGCACAAGATGCACAGAAACGATTAAAGACACATGATTATGCACAACTTCTCTTGCTAAAGGTCCTTGGCCATCTTGTCTATTTTCTACTACCCGAGTCCATATGTACAACAAACCTCAAGTTCCAAACTGAATAACCAGGTGCCCCCTGTAATCGATCAGGAAGATTTTCTGTCTCTTCTGTCCTGGCTATTCCTGAGTGTGGAGTGAAGGGCAGCTGCTCTCTGTGGTCATTCTCAGTCTGCATCCTAAGTTGACCCCTCAGAGATCCAAAGCTGGTCTTTTTCCTGCTCACTCAGATGGCTGCAAGTGATCCTTAAAGTTGTAGGATGAGCAAAAAGAGAGAGTTGTATGTAAGTGGCGAGTAACATCATGGCCGGGCATGAGCGGGTAGAAGGACTGCCTTGCTCTTTGGTCCCTGCTGTCTGGCTGCAGATGCACCAGTCCTTCCCTCCGTGGATGATAGTCGGTCCTCTGCCATCTCGAATAACCACAGCTCACGGTGGTGTGATCAGCCCCTTGGAGCCCATAGCGCAGCATTCCAGCAGTTTGTAAGGAGACTGAGGTGTGCTTCAACAGACGCCTGTACCGCTGCGGACGGAACGGTCTCGCACCTTTGTGGTTCTTCTTCTTGGTAGGCCATAAACTCCACAGCCCAGTTTCCTTTAACAATAGCACTCCACACCTTGGCATCTTCCAGATCATAGGTCCCCAGCAAGACAGCCACCTGTATCACACGCAGGCTGAGTTGGCTAAAGAACCTTGCTCTCTTTTGAGCCCTGCTCAAAGTCAGTAACTTAATATTTCCTTGGGCATTGGTGAGACCAGCTTTGCAGATGTAGACTCTCGGGGTTCTAGAAGCAGGGGTCTAGAGTCCTTCAAACTCTTCACTGTGAAAGAAGATGGCTTACCTTTTGCTATGGAACGGATGGCCTGTTTTTGTTTAGTACTGAACCCCTAAATATGTTATCAATAGGTCAGGCCTTGGCCTCCTTGAGATTATTTTTTAGCCTCTGGAATGCGTGTGCCTTTTCTGAGTCTCCGTCTGGGTCAGCTTGTTTTTATTACAAATTACTGTGGACTGGTGCTCAAACAAGAGGAACGAACCTCCACCAGTTATGGAGGGTGTTAGTCCAAGATTAAGGTCATGACTGGTTTGGTTTCTAGCAGGATTTGCAGACTTCCTTGATGTATCCTAACATGGTGAAGACAAAGAAAGAAAGCAAGAGAGGGAGAAAGAGACAGACGATGACAGAGAGGGACATACAGAGACATTTTCTTCCTTGATAAGGGCGCTGGTTCCATCTTGGAGACTCTACCTCTTTCCCTAGTCACCCAAGCCTAATACCTCCCCAAAGATCGCCTCCCGTCTCCTTGTAACACTTGCTCCTTGCGGGTTAGGAACTCGGCAGAGACGCAGCCACAGAGTCAGCAGTAGCCTCTGACTTGCAGGCCCTCCCGCCTCTCCCCTCCTGGCTCCTCTGGTCGGCTTGGCTGATGTCACTGGGATGGGATCAGCGGGGCATTCTGTGAGATGCTCCGATGATTCAGGTCGCCCGGACTCTATCACACCACAGAGGAAGGATGTTAACACAGCTCCTGGGAAACCTGTCAGTGCATCCGGTTCTTCAGCCCAGAATTGGTTTTCACCAGAAGCAGAAAACTTTTCTTTTTTGATTATGATAAAAACATAGTCAGTAATCAAAGGCTGAATGCCACATTCACACAGGGATATTACTCTTCTGTAGTGAAGACATTGCAGCTTGCATGCACACCCCCCCACACTCCAACACATGTACCCACACACAAATACATATGCAAATAACGAGTTTTCATTGGGCTGGAGAGATGGCTTAGTGGTTAAGGCACCTGCCTGCGAAGCCTAAGGACTCATGTTCCACTCTCCAGGTCCCACGTAAGCCAGATGCACATTGACACAGGCACCTAATGTCGCACATGCACACAAGAGGCTGCACGCATCTGGAGCTCTACTGCAGAGGCTGGAGACCCTGGTGTGCCAATTCTCTCTCTCTCCCCCCCCTTCTCTCTCTCTCTCTTACATAAAAAAGGCCAGCTTAAGGCTGGAGGGATGGCTTAGTGGTTAAGGCTCTTGCCTACAAAACCAGAGGACCCAGGTTCGATTCCCCAGGCCCATGTAGGCCAGATGCACAAGGTGGCGCATGCGTCTGGAGTTCATTTGCAGTGGCTGGAGGCCTTGGTATGCCCATTCTCTCTCTCTCTCTCTCTTTCTTTCTCTCTGCCTTTTACCCTCTCTCACTCTCACAAATAAATAAATAATAAAATAAATAAAATTAAAAAAAAAACACATGCCAGTCTATTGGGCTTTATGAAAAATAAAAGGTTTTTTATAGCTAATATGACTTTAGTCACAGTTGGGACAACTGCTTGACTGAGTGTGAGAAGTCCCCTGTCATGCTGTACGGTATATCTGCAGTTTTCAAGGACTGAACCCATGAACTAAATAGAGATGTTATGGAAACCACCACCCTTGGATTTCCTACATCAGCCATCTCCCTGGAAAACCATACGTTGTTTATTTTTATGCTGCTTTTTGGGGGTGCCCAATCATTGGCAATCAGTTCCCAACATATTTATACGAAGACTGAAAAGTTACCACCAGAATGCTTGTGAATCCAATGTGGTCTCTGTGAGGCAATTTTTACATAGACTCCACTGATGACGTGGCTTCTGTACTGGTTAATTTTGATTGTCATTCTGATTGCCCTGAGAGATCCTAGGGGATGAGTGAAACTTCTGGGTACATCTGTGAGGACATTTCCAGAGAGGATTAGTGGAGGAAGACCCTTCCCGAATGTGGATGGCATCCTCCCCCACCCAGACTGACATCCCAGGTGGATTATTGAACACCCGCCGTGGGCTTGCTTCCTGGCTGTCATGAAGCACAAGGCTGAAGCCTCTGGAATCCTGAGCCCAAGCAGATGCTTCCCCCTTGAGCTGTTTCTCCCTCACGGCCTCGGTAGCAGAGGACCCAGCCAAGGGTTCCCAGTGTCTGGACACCAGTGATGGCGCGGATCCCAAGCTCAACAGACATCAAGAGGAAGGTTTCCCTTCCTCTACTC